>JAVTVJ010000593.1:600000-780791 GCA_034509425.1 Eopsaltria australis
GTTACAAGCATTTTGGATGCATTAGTGGCATTTGGATTTTATAAATTAGACCTTGGATTCATCATGACAAGAATGTTTTGGCATTTTAATTCTTTTAAGTTCCCACATAATTTAAAAGAATACATAAAATGACCACATCTACTTACGTGACAGGATCTGCTAACCTTGTTTTGCTGAGCCTGAGGGGTAACTGGATGCCTGTCTCATTTTCTCAGAAGAGATTTGGCTGTAGCTCAGTCCAGTCATGAATGTAATGTCACCCACGTTAAGGTTATTTTTGTGCTTTTGCTCACAGCCTATAGGCTTATTCTGGCAGCAAGAGATCTTTGACTAACCCCATTTTATGAGGGAACCTTCTCTGGGCACAAGCCCAAAATATACACCATTACAGCAGCTCTATAGGGAATCCTCAGGAACTTAATGAATCAGCTTTATGACTTCTTTGCACTGAACCATTACAAATTTGCTGTGGAGTATCAGTGAATCTGATCCAAGAATTAGTGTTATTGACTGGCTTAGCATGATTATTGCAGAGTTAAGCTTTAACCTAGAATTAAAGAAAGGAGTTTTTTTAACCAGAATCAGATCCAAACAAGCAAATTTAAATTATAATTTACATGAATTCATTCAAACTGTAAGACAAATTATTTAGCACTTACATGAAACTTCTGTGGTTATAGGTATAAAAATAATGGTTGTAGGGGGTTCATGCTGCTATCTTTGTATTAGAAATATAATTTGTAAAAGTTTTGAGTGTCATTACCTCCTGCTGACTTCAGTGAGAAATTGAGTCACTCAGTGCCTTAAAAATATGGGACTTTTGTTGTTCTGCAGTACTATTAAAGTTGCCAACTCAGTTAAAATATCTGATAAAGTTATAAGACTTCTGACCAGTATCTTTGTTGAATTTACCTTTGAATGAAAAGAAGTCTGTTGTAGTTTACTCCAGTATATTTTTCCAGTCTAATCTACATTGATTAGATTATTATTTCCCTCAAATTCCTATTTTAGAAAAAAAAAAAAAAGGATTAAAAAAAGGTAATTCCTTTACTTACTAAGCTGAAGTGTCCTTAATATTTGTACTTAAAGCCAATAATTCTGAAAGTGTACTGCAGTAGCTGGTTTATTCGTTTTCCTGACAGCTTGGAGACAGAGCCTCCCAATGTGGCATCAATACATAATATGAGCTTTTTCTGTGGAGGGTCATTCTTATTTGGAAGACACATCACATTATGATAAATGACATCCACAGTATTTTAGAGAGACATATCTAAAAGGGTACATAATGTCCAAGTGTTGAAAGAGGTGGGGGGAGCTATTATTTTCAATGTAATAGCTTTTTTGTGAATACATTTTCTGAGGTTTGTAGTCTTTTGTGAAAATCTGTGACTTAAAAAAACCTGTTTTCATCTTCTTGTTTCAAATTTTTTAAATAAATGATTATATTCACTAAAAAGAAACCACTTTAATACACGGAGATCATATAAACCTTGATTTTAAAACAGTAAAGAAGTAATTGTTTTTGAGGTAGACCTTTTAACCTTCCAATTCTTCTTTTCAACGTACAATAATGTATTACTTAATACTGTCACTCAAAAGTAAAATAATGCATCCCTTATACTGCTTAGCCTTTGTAGGGGTCAAATCCCTTTTTGTATCTGAGTCAAAGCCAGATTGCTAAACTACTTCACAGTATTTTGGAGAAAAGGGAAAAGAGATTTATGTAAGAACTTATACTAATAGCTTTGTTGAAATAATGAATGTAGCACTGAAAACTAAGAAAACTAAGAAAAATTCATCCATTCTGTCACTCTTGTAGCTATTTTGGCTTCCTCCATATGGGAAAGAGATGAAGAAACCAGGATATGAGAGGTTAAGGTCTGATTTTTCGGTTGGGGAATGAAGAGAGAAAAAAAGTGAAAAAAAAGGAAAAGGAAAAGGAAAAGGTGGAAAAGGTAAAAAAGGTCCATTGGAGTATTTAGAGTCTTCCACTATCTAAAGAGAAGTTACTCAGAAGACAGCCGTACCCTTCTACTCTTATTATAGGCTTGCAGAAGAAGCCTCACAGTCACAAGCTGCAGTATGGAAAATCACAGAGGCAATAATGAAGCAGCACTTAGCAATAACAGTGGCTAAACACTGAGACAAGTCGTCCAAAGAGGATATGGAATCTCCATCCTAAGAAATTCTTTGCATACAGTCCTGAACAGTTCGATATCAATTTTGAGGACCTACAGCAGTGAACACTGGACTAGGTTATCTTCAGAGATCTCCTTCAACCAACACTTTTCTATGATTGTGTGAACTGTTGTGTTATCGTGTTTTAAGGACATAAAAGGAGTTAGAGTTACAAAACTGCAGTTTGCTCTTATAGTGTCTGCCAAATTGTGGCACTCTATTGACTTGGCCAAGGATTTTGGTGATCCATAAAGAGCTTGCTGGAGTGTGTCATAGTGGCAAACTGTTTGTTGCATCTATTTGAAATCAAATCAAGCATTAAAGTAGCTTATTGATTTGTTAATGACATCAACTGCCAAAGAGTTCAAGGTCGATGGCAGCCATGTACTAGATACCAGACACTCAAAAAATGTCAGTAAGCCCCCATACATTAAGCATCTTTTTATAACTAATACCGAAGCATTCTAATTCTCATGTGTAACTACAGTTTCACACTTCACAGTGCATGAGGATGCACATCCTTCTTTCCTGTGAGCATGAGTTTCCCCACTTATTTACACCTTTTCTGGGAGAGATAGTGGTGCCCTTGCTTTACATCCACCCAGCTCCCTACAACCCGCTAATGCACATGCCTGTGAGACAGAATACAAGCGAAGTGGAAAAGCAAAATGGAACAAAACAGTCAAATCAGTCAAAACAAGCAAACAAAAAATCCTCACAGTGTAAAGAATGAGAATCAAACCTAATTTCCCAAAGTTGTCCTCTGATCCTGCGTGGCATCCAGCTGACACTTCAAAAGCATGCAAGTCCTCACTACATCTTGTGTCATGGCTGACAGCACAGTACAGATGTCTTGGGTGTCCTAACCCACTGCAGTGTATTTAAGTTGCTGAGTCATACACCTGGTGCTTGTCACCATAATCATTCCACAGGATTCTTTTCTGTGTTGTGCTTTGACTACAATGATGCTGAGATTCCAGAGTCCATGTGACTAATATACAGCCACTGACATTTAGACAGCTTAATCTGAAATGGAATCCCTACCTAGGTTTCACTAGCAGTGTTTAACTGCTCTACAGTCAACAAAAAAGAAGGGAATGATAGGAGGAGGGGAGGCCGGGGAAATGCTGCTTTTGATAGCAGGAGAGAAATAACTGGATATAAATATACTGTGCTCATTATAGCAGAGGATAAAGAGCTGAGTGTGGACGGTCTGAAAAAGTCTCATGGGACAGTGGGGTTTATATGCACTTTGAACTAGTTCATACTGTTGTATGCCTTGTGCAAAGAAGGAACAAAATCCTTTCACTCTAATTTTCAGTGTAAAACAGCATTTCGGTTTCTTCATTTTACAGTCACTGGAAATATATAAATGAATTATCAGCATAATTACTGTGTTTATTTTAAAATCTGTAGATATTAACTTTCAAACCAGCTGTAACATGGTTCATGGTGCATGGTGCTCTGTTTCACTATGCTCAGTTGAAGCAATTAATCTTATGATAGAAAAAGCAGGTTCAGCAAATGAAGTTTTAACAAATCTGGCTTTTGCAGATCTAAGACCCTGAAGCACCTGCTCCCGCAGCTTGTCCCAGTGTGAAAGGCTTATCAAGCACTAGGTTATTACTCCACTGGTCAGATTTGTAGAATCACCCTGCCCTCTCTTCAGATCTCTACGAAGCTTTATTCCTCCAGGATTTCTTGACCCTATGGGACTTTCAGGACAAAGGTCTTTTAAGACCCAAGGGTCCTTTGGTCCTTGGGGACTGAATATTCCTCAGGGGACACTAATGGGTAATTTTGAGGATGAAGACAGTTTCAACTGCAACAAGTCCATGAATGAGGATAATGAGGAAAAAACAGAATCTGCATTTTTATCATACTCTGCAATCACATAAAAAATCAGCATGAGGTACAGTATCTAATGAATTAAAATATTTTTTAAAGATCTATTGTTATTTCCTCAGCTTACTAAACCAGCTATCTTGACAGATTTCTAGAGGATTAAAAATACTGTGCTGGAGCAGCAGATTTATGAATACACAGGAGAAACAGGTGCAAGGGATGTAGGAGGAAAGAAAGATGCTGAGACGATATTATGTGAAACTATAGCTTTTTATCTAATAATGTATTTTAGCTTAAGTCCTTGCTGAAGGACAAACCAAATTTTTGTTTTATCTTTATGGATCTTCAAGAAAACTTTTAAGTCCATTTCCTATGAAATTAAACGCAATACAGAAAACATAAATAATATCTTGAATATTATTGAGAATATCAAAAGATGTGGAAAGAAAAAGCCCTGTGATTTCTCAAGCAGACTTCTTCTCTTTCTTGTATTGGGGGATTTTTTTATTCTGAAATTTTATAGACATGATATTTACCACACAGATTCTCCTCTAGCCTTCATTCAGACCTGATGTCTCAGTATCTTTAGCATAACTATAGCACGCCACCTGTAGGACCCAGCCTCTTCCCTGCTCAACAGCATATTCTTAGTGCAGATGAGCATTTTTAGTTTGCTTATAATCACTACAGAATATAGTTGTATGTTGATATTTAATATTTTCTCTACCATATATACCAAAATATAATCCAAGCATTGGAATAGTTTCTAAGTAATCTGGTGGAAAGGAAAGCTGAAGCCTACACTACAGGCATTTTGCTTAATGAACAGTGTGATCTTTATGGGACTGATGCAGATTCTATCCTCTCTTCTCAAGCCCATCTCTGTTGGAAATAGTGAGGTCAGCTCTACTTCACAGTAGCTGTAACAATAAAACCCCAAACAAACATATTTATATTCAAATCAGTCAAAAAAATCGTGATTGATTTCACACGGTATGACAACTGGAGAGCCTAGAACTGATTTACGTCCATGTCTGAGTGTGTAAATGCATGATAGTGAATGAAATAGTCTATGGAGGGATTTTCTTTGTAGGTAAAAGTAAAATACTATTAACTTGTATTTTGAGTTGAGCAAGTACTCATTTCTCTGTCTTTTATTCTAGATTGACTCTGAGAGGATCATCTAGAACAAATCTACCACATGAAATATCTTTCAGAAGTTTCCTAGAATCACAGGACATGCTGAGTTGAAAGGGACCCAGCGGGGTCATCAAGTCCAATTCCTGGTCCTATGCAGGACCATCTCCAAGAGTGACACAATGTGCCCTATAGCATTGTCTGAATGCTTCTTGCACTCTGTCAGGCTGGTGCTGTGACCATTTCCCTGGGAAGCCTGTTCCAGTACCCTTCTTCTGGGTGAAGAACCTTTTCCTGATATCTACCCCAAACTTCCTCTGACTCAGCTTCATGGTGTTTCTTCAAGTCCTGTTACTGGTCACAAGAAGGAAGTGTCCCTCATGTATCCCTCACAAGGATGCTTTAGACAGCAATGAGCTATCTTCTCAATCTCCTCTTCTCCAGTCTGAAGAAACCAAGTGACCTCAACAGCTCCTCATAAAGCTTTCCCTCCAGATCCTTCACCATCCTTGTGACCTTCCTTTGGATGCAGTCTAAGAGCTTAATGTCTTTTTTATTTTGTGGTAACCCAAACTGCACAAAATATTCAAGATAAAGCTGCACCAGTGCAGAGTAGGTTGACACAGCTCATTCTATCTGATCTCTGCTATTTACACACACTTCCAGGTCTCTGTCTCTTTTTGTATGTACTAATGCAGGGTCTGCCTCTGTATTTATTATTTTAAAGTAGTAGGGAATGTTCACATTGAGACTGTAATTGAAACTGCTCATTTATGTGGTTAAAATATTAAAATGGTTTCTCACGTAAAGAGGTCATGTGTCATTTAACACTTTTCAAAACAAATGCCAGTCTCAGCCAAAGATTCAGCATAGCTCATCACCTATTTCCAGTTGGAAAATTGCAAATATCAACCTTGACTGGGTGGACTTGGGTATTTTAAAATATAGGGCATAGGTTTACACATTATTTGGATCAAGCATGTGACTAAATAATTTTTCTGAAAACATAGACATAGCCAATGTTCTGACTAAAATTCTACCTCAAGTTAATGAAAACTTAACTCCATGTCTCAGTAATAGAAATAAACCCATCTCCATTTTCCAGAGAGTGGGATTTCATCCATATTTCAGGGCTTCTCACTATGTTGGTAATAGCAATTCCAAAAGTACTTAAAACTTTTACTACAAACTTTGCTACTTTGGGACCAATACAAGCAAAAGATTTATGATAAGGCAGAGGACAGCTCTTCAAAACAAGTCTGGTTTTATTACTCAACTGGAATGTAAAGTTTTATGGGTTGGAATTGAAAAACAAAAGGTTTGATGTCCATATTGGCAGTATTGTGTTCTGCTGAATATGAAGCTTCATCTCTGTCTCATTTTTGAACAGCAGTTTTTATCACTAATATCCTATTGAGAAAATCCTTTGTTCTAAATTCTGCTCATGCTGTTTTCATATGCTTCCTCAGTCAGGTATTCATTAAAACTTGATATAAAGTTATTCATCTTTCATTTCACTGGTAAAGTAACTCCAATCCACCATTCAAATTTCTGTAGTTTTTTTGTGCCAATACAGACATGTTATTTGCATAATGCTGGTCTCTTGTTTCCTTTTTTTAGACACAGAATTATCTTCATAGCCATCAAAAATAATAATAAACTAGAATTAAGAAAAGACAGATATAGAAAAATGAGATCTACCTACCTCTTAATGAAAATAATGCAGAGTCTCTTAATACCCTGCACACTACCTATATCTCACTGATTTGTCATGGCATTATGTGCACAGCATGCCCAAATAACATCAGAAAGCCCTGTTGATTGGATATCTGTCACTGTATGTGGAAAGCAGGACTTTGCAAGATCTTTGAGACTTTCAAATCTGGATCTGTGCTTCAATACCTCCAAATTCCAGGTGGATTAGGAACTCCCAAAAATCTCCTTCTTTCTCAGTCCATCTTCATTGGTTTCCCTAAACTGCCTTCTCCTGCGATTTTTCCTACTGTTAGAAAACCTAATGTCTCAAATGGGACCTTCAACAAGAAAAGATAAGGTGGCTAGAGTCTTGAAAGGAACTGCTGTATGAGTCAGAAGTAAGTATGATCAAACACTGAAGAAATTACTTCAGTACAACTTATTTCCTTTAGAGTCTTTTGGGGATCATCATATAGTATGGCAACTGTGGTGCTTTAAAAACTATAAAAGAAATGGATTCACAAGGACACCAAAGCTAAATTTTTCTTCCTCCTTTCCTGTTTAATCCCTCCTCTTTGTAAAGAAAAAGATTTTTTATATTTCTTAAGAAATTATCCTTCAGTATTTACGTAATTTTGCAAGTACATTTCACCTAAATATGGTGAAGTTAGAGAATTACAGAGTAATGAGTTATACTGAACACCTATCCAAATTATATATGGATTTTTTTCTGTCAATCCAGCTTGCATCCTGTTTAGCCATTTATAATGTCAATAGTGAATATTAGAGCAAGATTTTAATTGTGGATGACTTTCACAGTATAACAGAATGGTTGAAGTTGACAAGGAAACTGCAGGCCATCTGATCCAGCCCCTTTGCTCAAGCAGGGCTGCTAAGAGCAGGTTGTCCAGGACAGTGTCTAGATTTTTTTTTCCTATCTCCTACCAATGCTTCACAACCACCCTGGAAAGCCTATTGCAGTATTTGGTCATCTACACAGTTAAAAAAAAACAAAAAACCCAAAAAAAGGTGTTTCCTGGTACCTCTTGTGTTTCATTTTGTTTCCATTGCCTCTGGTTCCATCACTGAAAACCTCTGAAAGAACCTGGCTCCGTCTTCTTTGCACCCTCCCTTCAAGTATTTATGTACATTGGTAAGACCTTCTCTCGCCCATGCTGGACAATCACAGCTCTCTTTCAGCCGTTCCTTGTAAGAGATATGCTCCATTCCCTTTCATATCTTTGTGGCCCTTTGTTGGACTCTATCCAGTATGTCCGCGTCTCCCAGAAGAGCCCAGAACTGGACGCAGCACTCCTGGACGCAGAACTGGACACAGTACAGAGGAAGGATCACCTCCTTCAAACTGCCAGCAATGCCCTGCTTAATGTAGCCCATTTTGTAATGGGCACATTGCTAGTTTGTGCTTTACCTCGTAATCCACTGGGACTTTCAGGTCCTTTTCTGTCAAACTTCTTTCCAGCTAGAAGGCCTCCTTACACGCAGAATTTTGCACTTCTGCTTATTGAACTTCATGAGATTTCTATCAGCCCACTTCTCCAGCCTGCTCAGGTCCCTGTGGATGGAAGCATACACTCTCAGTTCAGCCTGCAAACTCTCTGCCTCATCATCCAGATCTTTAATGAACAGGGTAAAGAGGACGGGATTCAGTACTAGCCTCTGGGATTCACCACTAGTCACTGTCCTCCAACTACATTTGGTGCTGTTGCTGACCCCTTCAAAACCAGTCAGAGACTTTTCAATTCAGCTCACACTTCTCACCGTTTGTTCACTGTGCACTTTGATGTTCCAACAAAGGGTAGCTGCTGAGGTTTTAAATACATCACTGCTAATATTAGCTTGTTTATAGACATTCCTGGCTCATAACTTCCTGAGTCAGGCTAACGCTGTAGTCCTGATGCATGCCCTGTTTGCATGATTTTTAATGCATTGATTCTGATGCAATGTCTTCTAATAACTCACATTCATACAAAAGAGAAAGACCTGAAAGCTTACTTCTCCATAACTGCTAAGAAAATAATCAACTTCCTCTCAGTGCATAAATAATAACATTTTGGTCTACACCAGGTACCTGGAATGCACATAGAAGGAAAAGTTGTAAAGCAGTTCCACAGTCACACGTACAATCCATATATTTCAAGTGTTTTCATAGCTACAGAATGTTGGCATTCAAGTTAATGCTCTGATCTGGGCAGGGAAAAACTGATATGGAAACTTGCCCCCAAAGACTGGGAATGAATGAGAAAGATTACTTCCATGTCTTCCATTTGGTTTCTTTATTTTAAACTAAGATAGATAAAATAGTGAGGAGTTTTATTATAGACCAAATGCACTTTTAACTAAATTTCTGAGTCATGTTAAACAAACATTCAGTAATCTTACCATCTTGGCTAAATGTAACATGCAAGCACTTACACTTGAGACCATTTTTGTTTTAGGTTTCACAATTTCATCTACGAGTCCACTGAGGTTATGCCTCTTCTGTGAAATAAAAAACAGGAGCAGGGGCTTCCTGTGGGAGTGATAACTTGTCTTATCCTGGCCAAAAGGTTGTAGCTCTGGAGAATCCTCAAATGAAAGGGATTCTGACTCTTACATCCCAAAAAGTTACACTGCCTTGTGCCCTAGGACTACTCAAAACACTGCATATCAAGACAATGATGCAGGACTATCTTTCCTAGCTCATTTGCATTGCCATTTGGTATAAATATAAATGTGTAGAAAAAAATCCTATTTTGAATATTTATGCTCAATAAATTACTTCCTATGAAGGCATAAATAGGATCAAAAGCATGTGCATGTTCGCAGTCATACAGGAGAACATAAAGGGTGAAAGTGAAAACAGAAATTAATTCAAAGTTATCAAAAAATATAGTTTTGTATTCCAGTGACCTGCTTTCATAATCTTCACCGTGAAATCAGTAACAAACATCAAAGTATAAATTTATAATAGAGGAAAGTGATGCTTGCTTTACATAGCAACCAAAACCACATTTATATTACATCCACAGTATTGTCTTTAGTTTTCCCAAATTACAGAAAATATGAGTCCTAGAACTGTAGATCTTGTGTTTGCTTGGACAATTTTTCAAACATGGCTGATCTTTCATCATAGTGGGGAATTCACTGGTGTATTTTTAAGAGAACTATTTTAATTTCTGCACCTTCCTAAAGGATTTAAATTCTGGAATTACATACACTGTATCTAGGTTCTGGCAAATGAGAAAGCCTGTAAATAATTTGAACAAGTTTTAACCACATGTACATCAGGGAGCATAGATTATAGAAAGGCATGAAAGTAACACTCCTCACATTTTTCCCTCTCATAAAAAAATGCAAGAGCACAGGGCAATCAGTGTATATGTAAATTCTGTTACTAAAATATTCAGTTTAATCAGTAAAATAGGCACAAGCTCAACAGTTATAGTGTGCAGCTCAATCTGTGATGAATATCAAGGCATGAAGCATGAGTCATAAAGGAAGAAAATGCAGTGTATCAAAATATTTCTGACTAGTATATATTAGCTTCAGCCAATTATGTAAATAGCAATATGACCTGAAAAGTGAATAGTCATTTGAATGAGTTGGAGTTGACAATGAAAATACAGTTTGATCACATTCTGAAACTTAATTTCAAGAATGGTTATGAGATGCTGTCCTTCAGAATGACATTGAATATAGCCCGTGTTTTGAGATTCTTCCCCAGTAGAGGAAATTAGGCTCAGGATTCAGGTTTCTTGCTACAAATTCAGAGATCCCTGCTAACTGGCTACTGTCTTACCTTCTATTCCCTTGCCTCTTTGCACACAAACTCCTGTCACCTCATTTGTTTTTTTAATTAGTAGCATGGAATATTTTCTACCCACTGTACCAACCAGAGATAAAAAACAAACATTTTAAAATATTCCTTGTAACAAACTTAGGTGAAGCATACATGATCATAAATATCTTAAAACTTATCAAGACAAAAATATGTAAACAATTGATGCAGCAAAGACGAGCTGCTCTTCAGTCCTGTCACAACTTCATCTTCTAATAGAACTCCACTTCTTTTGGAACACTTGCAAGAGAAGGGAAAAAGAAAACTTAGCCCCATTTACACTGGTCTTAAAAGGAAAAAAAAATACCATCTGGTGGCATTTTGTGTTTTCTGCCGTAGACATCTGTGGCCTTTAATTCCAAAAGCCTTCGGCAATCCCTTTCCACGCCTCTAGTGGCTGCAAAGCTCTATACTCACTACCACCAGGAGGTGGCAGTGTAGGAGCGCTAGGCAAAGCTTCATTGAGACTACAGGGAACCTGAATTTCCATTTATTTCCCACTTAATTTCTAGAGAGCTGTTCAGAATATTTGGACTTGCCACCCTCCCCCAACTCACTCATGGGGAGTGATGCCAAGTGTTTGTTTTCTCAGTCTCGAGCCTTAAATTTTGCAATAAATAACAATGCAGTCAAAGGCTGATGGGCATCAGCTGTTTCTCCTGCCTTGGTCAGAGTCCAGCTGCCTCACACTCTCCTTCCAATCTCTCACAATGCCCTTGTAAAAAGCCACTCTTCAGCCTTCCTGCAGGTCCCTTTTAGGTACTTAATGAAGAGGTTACTTTCAGAATAGATCACAGAATAATTAAATTTCTTCCCTCCATGGGTATGTACTCTCCTTGGTTTTAAACTTAAGCAAATTTCTTATATGTTACTCAAGTACATTCTTCTTCTAGGTTAATTCAGTCTTAAAAACAAAGCATTGCAAGCTGTCTAGCATTTAAAGTTGGCAGGGAAGCGTTTTGAAGGACATGAGATAATTTTCTTGGGATTGTTCAAGTTGAGATATTAAAAGACAGTAAATCAGTTTTAACTGACTTGGTTCCTTGGGTATTCACCTATCAAAACTGTTATTAGATGTGACCTCTTATCATTTAAATAAATGGAAATCTGGCTATTAATCTTAATAGGAATTGGAAAGTACCATTAAGAAATAAGTTGCAAATATATTTGTCTTCCTAAGGAAGCAGATATTAACATCCAGTGCTTTTAAAATTAAAAAAAAAAAAAAAGCACAAACAGACAAACAAGAGTGAAGTAAAATAACCCAGAATAATCTGTTTAGTTTTAGTTTTTGCCTAAATCTCTATCAAATAAAAACCTTAGATTCTGTACCATTAGGAAAAAGCATATTTTTATGTGTTATTGGATATACATACAGGAAAATAAAGTAACTTCAGCAACAGAAAGGTCAGGTTAATACTTGTTGTTTTGCATATCGAAAAGTATAAATGAGAATTTTGAGCAGAATTAGTTAACAGAGTGACAATGAATAAAAATATCAGAAATAGATCTAAAACTAATTTCCACGAAAACAAAAGTGTCAGAGGTTTTCCTCCCTTAGACCTTTACTTTTTCGCCATCTACTTTACTTGACATATACCTTTTGATTTATGGGCTGACATAAAAATACTTAATTTATGTAAAGAATTGGAAGAATCCAATCTTTTCATTCACCAGATTATCCTAGAGGGTTAACTTTTTAACTTTTTTATTTTTATACCATTCTTTGAATACCTCTCTTTCCATGCACCAATATAACATAGCTGGAGAAGACAGGATGTGTGGAAGATATATCAGCATTTGCATACATAGAGATGCTTGTCTGTTAGATACATTCTAATGAATTTATGCAACAAGTTAAAAGAACCTGAGTTGTTATAGAATAAAAGATATTGTCTTTGCAAATTCTATCAGTAAAAGCTTCAAAAAATCCATATGTCCATAAATAATCCCACTGCCCTTAGATTCATACAAAATTTTATAAAAAAGGGAAAAGCATAAAGCCACGGACTGTGAAAACAAAGCCAAAACAAAAGACAAAAAAAAACCCCTTGAAACTACTAGGGGTTGAGGGAAGCATTGGTTTTTTTCTGAACCTTGAATCAAGTTCCTACATTCCTTGTAATTAAATTTAAGACCTTACTTGAGAAAAAAAATATTATAATCTCTATATGCCCGGAGTTTGTCTTCACATAAACCAAAAGAGAGAGACAAGATCTTGTACATCTTGCTGTGGGTGCAAAGCTTGGCTGGGATAATCCTCTTGACCTAGCAACTTTGAAGCACTTCTGGGAGAAGTGGTTCCAAGATACCATAAAAAACCTCAAATAAAATGTTTCTAGAATTTACCACCTGTTAACAAAATTATACCAGTATTTACTTTGTTCTATAGGAGATTATAGAGAGTACTTTAAATTCAATAATGTCTACCATAGACCAACCTTTATTTCTGTCACAAGAATCCAGAATTGCAGCCCTACAGGAATGAAGGACATATCACCAAATAATTTAATTTGACCAAAGCTTCATAAAAGTTAACCTGATTTTATTAATTCCAATTATCGTAAGACATATTAGCTTTGAAATTCAATATTCTTACTTTTTAGAAATGTAAGTAATATTTCTAAAATTCAAGATCAAACAATGTCAAGAAAATTATACTAATGTAAAGCAGCTCTAAATCTAAGTATTGATGCAATTTTTCTATCAATGGTGCTTACAGAAATTACAAATCAAATAGCTTAATTGCAATAGCCATTTTCAGTATCTAATTTGTATTTTTTCATGAAAAAATTAAATTAAATAAACAATTATTAAAGTTATTACAACTATATATTTTTTCAGTAATTTCCAAAGTGCTTATTGCTGGGCTGTAGGAGAAAATTGCACCTAAAAGGAAGGAGAGATGTGAGGGGAACAACAGAAAATCCTTTCAGAGATTTAAAATCTTAAAAAACAAACACTAAAAATGAGCATGAGCATGAAGATTAAGAATTAGTCCATATGTCTGGTATCTGACAGAATTTTTGAGCAGTTAAGGCAAGGGAACTTCTGAGGATTACACAGAAAAGAGAAATAAAATTGATTCATGTTTACTTTTTCTAACTGATAATATTCTCTTCACTTAGATATTTTTAGAGGAAAATATTACATCTAGGTAGATGGTGATGCACACCAAATCTGCTTTTGAAAGTTTGCTATATCTCTTGTTAGACAATACCATCTGGGGTATAGGAGTACAGTAATTCAGTTTCAGTTTATACATATGAGGTGAAGTTGATGTGCAAGGGTAATATTTTTATCATTTACAAGTTGATTAAGCATCTTTTTCTTTGGAGATAAATAACTAATTCCTGGGAAAGATCATTCTCATATATGCATCTCTAAAGAATTTAATTAAACACATTCTGGTCTCAAATGCCTACTCATAGAAGTTTAAACAGAGGTGCTCACAATTTCTGCTCCTATTATTATAATCCAAGGGACACCCCTCACCCTGCTCAAAGAAAACAGTGAAGGTATTAAAACAGCTTCTGAAAAAGACTCTGGAGTTGTATTCTGATATGTACAGAGTTATTAAATTGCTGAATGTTACAAATGAAGTAGCTGCTTGTACTAACAAACAAAAAGGTTGAAAGAATGGCTGGCAGTGCAAAGCGTAATAGAACAGGTACAAACCAGCTGGTGACACAAATCAATCATTTAAGCACTGCAGAACAGTCATGAGCACTTCATTCTATAAATCAGTTATCACAACCAGCTGTGGATACAGCACAACATTGATGTCAAATGAGATTGCCAACCCTATTGCTGTCACAAGGAATTGTCCTTTTCCCAGTCTCCTTTCCTCTCCAATGAGCATAAATTTCAGACTAGAAGACAGTTACTTTGCAAAAGAGAGAGAAAATCTGGAAATATTTTGCCTGAGAATGTGCCAGGTAATAATTATAAGTTGATGCTGAAATGAATGAACTTAAAACAGTGGTACTGCCTTTTGGTGAAAAACTCCAAGCTTAAAAAGAAGGCATTTGAATTTATTTCAACAATGAACTTCTAGTAAAGCTTGTGGGTGGGCTTTAGGCTTTGGAATTTTGTCCATATACATACATACAGACACATACAAAGATAAATACATATATACACATCCATATGTGTCTAGACTGTTAAAATAAGTGTTTGGGCTGTGAAAATGTGCAGTACTGTGACCCACAGCTTTGACAGGATGCTTTCAGAGAGCAAACATAAGATAGCCATATGCACCAATTTCTCCAACAGCTAGTTAAGAGTAATCGCTGCAGTACTTAGCCGATGCTAGCAAATCCTTCTCTGTGACAGAGTCTAAACACTATGCACACAAAAATAGCAGCACTTGTACTTATCTCAGAGTGAAGGCAGAACAGGCTTGTATTGCCTGTGGGGGATTATAAAGACCTTGCAGTGTGCATTCCCACACAGAAAGGCTGGGAAAGGGACTGAGACGAGCAACATCCTTTTATGTCAAAGACTTGGGGAAACTGTGTCACTGAACAGACTAGATAATTGTCATGTATCTTATTTCCAAAGCAGTTATCAAAGGCTAAAATCTGCATTATTAAGCATTTGCTCTTAAATGTCTAGACAATTTACACCAGATAACAGAGAGAATCCATTGCACAGCAGAGAATTAAACTAAGATTATCTCCACAGCAACTTATAGACTTGCTATAAACCACTAGAATACTCTGTCTTTTTGCTGACTTAAAATGAATGAAGGACATTTATTTTATTAGTACTGATTGCTCTTAAAGACAAGAAACAGAAGAAATATGTGTTATTTTAATGGTTGCTTAGTTTTGGAATAGAGTTTTCTTGTGTTACAAACAAGTCTCTTTCATTTCTATTTGATAAATTTGATCAAAATGCATGCAATAACTTTTTTCCCTAAAGGCAAAACACTCATAATAAGATGTGTAATATATTTTCATCTTGTATATCATATTAGAAAACTAACAGAAAGAAAATGTGAAAGGCTAATCATTCCAGGCATGCATAGCCCATTAATAAAAGAGTAAATCTGCAATAGTTGCTTATGTTATTTATGAAAGCCTGATGAGCTTGCATGGTGCTGTGCTTTTTGGATGTCATTTTTTGTTCATTATACTCCAGTGTCCCAGAATTGTCTAAATTAACCACGAGCTACTTAAGAGCAAGAAGCAGAACACCATTATGATTAACCCTCATTTCTTTCAAGTATATAGGTTCAGGTACCCATAAGCTTCTACAGAACAAATTACCTAGAATTCAAGATGTACTTTAAAATTCAAGGAACATTATTGATGAACTGGGACATAAATTAATCAACTTGAAAAATAATTAAAAATTAATCTTCATATAATGCTAAAGTGAAAGAAATAGGAAAAAATGAAATATGATAAACAAATGCTTTCTATTGTGACTCACTGAGAGGCTGATTTTACTGCTATGATTTGAAGGCTTTTTCATATGGCAGTCAAATATATTAAATTATGAATTATATCATTAATATTATGAAAGACAGTACATCCTGATTTTAAATCATTGCTTGTTTGGTGATTTTATACAGAAATACTACATGTGCTGGAGTTCTAGTAATCCCATAGTAGTGCAAAATATTACTTTTGAACTTGCGGTTTTAATTATTAGGGGTGCAGACATGTTAGTTTAGTACTGTTTTATCCCCTGTAGTCCTTAACAAATGCTATTTTAAACTCCAATTCCTAATCTAACTGTTAGAAACTTTTTCAGGGCTCTGGCCTGACTTTTGAGCCAAGTGTGATCATTAGCAGCTTTTTTCTTTCCAATATTTACGTCCATTCAGTGGAATATTAGAGGGTCAACTCTGTGCCAACACAAAACAAGGACATTATGTTTGAGTAAACTGTTTTAGTCATTTGAATTAGAATGAAGGGGAAAAAAAGAATAATAATAATAATAAAGAACAATAATGACTTTACTAGTTGCTACAGACTTTTAATCTGTTTTTCCATTAATATACTCACCAGTTTAGTCCTTGTCAATTTAATGTTTTCTAAGCCACATCCACTGTTGCATTGTTATTATTTGAGGAAATACTCCTACTATTTTGGAACTCATCCTAATTAACTCCTCTAGTGATACATGTTTGTAAATTACAGAATTAGCACAGAATTTTTACCCCTTTGAGGGACAACTCTGTGATCTCATGATAATTTACCTTTATTACACATTTTGTAATTTGATTACTTCCCCAGGCATGATATAAAATAAATATATACAAGACTAATAATTAGTAATGTTCACAACTTGACTGCAACATGACTTTACTCCACTGATGTCACCAATTAGATGAGCACATTTGGCAGTCTGACAGCAAATTCAAAAGGACAAAACACATTGCATATGAGTGAAAATCATATTAAAACTTGTTAAAATATCTATGTGGAGAACAGGAAGGCTCAGTGAAGAATCAAAATTTCAGAACTACTACAGTATCTCAAGCACTAATTAAGTTATTCAAATGAAAATTAGAACAACTTAAATTTCATCATTTCTTTGTGCTTTCTGAAACTGATATTACAAAATCTAGTGAAAATTGTGAAACTTGATAAATGCGTAAGAAAATTGAATAAAGCAGTAAACAAACATTATTTTCCTACAAAAATAAAAACGTAACATAAAAAATTACATCTATCCAATATTCAGAGGAGGGATTCTTTCCCAGTAAGCACAAGGAAATACTGCGTAACAACATATAAAAGCACCTGTTAATAGAAAGATAGTAGAGAAAAAAAAATGCAGCTCCTTTTTTATTTTTCTTGTGAAGCATATACATATTTTATTGTCATGAATGTCAATTCTTACCTGGGCTTTTGCTGTCATTGAGCCTAATGATAAACAAAAATGGAGAACTGATTTTTCTCAGTGGCAGTGCCACTTATCCAGATGAAAAAATTAGTTTCTTTCCAGTAAGGTAGCTTAGATGCAATATAATTTCATTTTCTCGTTTGCCCAGATCACGTCCATAAGACAGAGACACAGGAAAAGAATTTTTGTTGGGTTTTAGTCCTTCAAAACAGGAATCAGACCTTTCGGATTGAAATCATCTACTACTGTAAGATAAAAGCTTTCTGTTTTGCCTCTTTCAACAATAAAAAACCAGTGAAAACACATTTTTCTCTTAAGAAGAGTGCCTTGAAAATTTCTCACTGTTTTTTGTTAAAATAAGTTCTTTCCTGATCAGCATTAATAAAAGAAGGTGCTATTGCTTTTTAAGACAATTTTGAAAACAGAAAAATCAAAATGAGAATTCTTCATGATTGGTTTATTCTTTTCTTATTCTCTCTCTTAATAATTGGACTGGTTTCCTATTTTATGTTGGTAAGTGTTGTATCACTTGCACAGTTGAATGCTGGTAAACCTTAGAACAGAGACCAAAAAACTGGACAGTGACTTTGCCTGAAGAACTATGGGTAGGTCAGACAATGATTTTCCACACTGGTAGGCAGATGCCATAAACAACAGCTCCAGAACTTTCGTGTGTCAGGATTTGTTACTTAGCTTAATTTCATCTAGGGTCCCCCTGGAGGGAGTAGGGTTACTGTATTCCCCTCAAATGAACAGGTAAGTCTGTGCACAGAAACAGGTTTTTTTTCTTCTTGTAGAGGAATATTTTGAAGTAAACTTCTGCTGATAATTAATATAGGGTGCTCTGGGATGATTATCTTCTGCCTCTTTAGAAATGTGAGAGAAAGCAAACTGCAAACCACATGAATAATTTCATTATAAGCAGCCAGCCTCTAGGCTTTGTCTAATTTTACTCCTCTCCCCTAATAAGTCACTGAGTACATGTTTTCCGCAAGACAGGAGAGCCTCCTCCTGGTGGTTGTCGTTACCCTTAGAAGTGAACCTTTCCAACAGTCAGGGAAACAGTCCCTTTCCATTTCTCAGGGAACACCTGGGTGAAAGGACAAGCGGGAGCTGCTCTCAGAGAGCTGCTTTGGGTGGCCTTTGAGCAGTAACATCAGGCCTCTTTCACAGCTGTGGCATTTCCTGTAATATCTTACCTGCCTCATGGGACAAATCCCTCCAGTGCAGTCATTTGCCTCTGAACGTGGCATCACTTTCCCTTGGTCTGTGATAGAAGCAATGTAGAATCAGCTGTTGGCAAGCAGGATACACACCAAAAGGTACCTCAGGAAATTAAATTCCCTTAAATTTCTTCTAAACAGCTTCCAGTGCTTGAACTGTCCGTTTTATCAGCAACTCACACTTTTCTACACTGCAGCACAGCATGCAATGTGTACAGATCCTTGGGGTTGCCTTCTTTTAAGCCCTAGACAAACACCTTGCATAAAAAAGAGTGCCAGGTGCTCAGGGCTAGGATGCCAAAGAGGCCAAGAGCACTTACAGCTCCCATTGAATTCAGGGGCAACTGAGACTTCTTGACAACTCTCAGGAAGAGCTCAGCAACTTACAGAAGTTAAGAACTGCAAAAAAGGTTCCTCTCTGTTTTCTTTCTTAGAATGGCATGTTGTTCATAAGATACTTATTGCCTTCATTTGATATCTACTAACAGATTTAAATAGTAATGAGCAAAAGTATTATGCAAAATAAACAAATAAAAGTTAGACTTTTTAGTAAATAACAGAAGGACAACTGTGTGTTAGGATTTAATTATGAGAAGAAAGTTGTATTTGGCAAAAGGCATCTGTAATTTCTGTTTCCATCATTTTATAAAGCTTCTTTTAATGGATTAAAATCACTTCTGGCAGCTTTTTCCCCTTTGCTGCCATAAACTAAACCCAAATCTCTACTTTAGGGAAGATAGCTGTTAGAAATGCAAACAAGAAACTTCTGAATAGGAATAAATAAAAGTATTACTATGATTGCTTCACTTTTTAATAAACAAAGCATTTCATAAGATGCTTTACTTTGCTGTAAAATAAGCTTTTCACATCTTTGCAGCTGTTTCATGTGTACCTGAAGGAATATGAATATATACAGATAGTCTTACAAGTATGAATATATTATATAGAGATAGTCTTAGAAAGAATTAATCATTATCACACCTCTCTAATGAATGGAAAAAATATGGTTTTGCTTTTTTTCTGTAAATTAAATATAATTAGGCCTTTTTTAAAACTTGGAAATCTATAAATTAGGAAGCTATATGTATTTTCTGAGATATACATTGCAGAACTCTATGAAGCAGCCTAAGGAAGAAATAAAACTGAAAGGTTTTTTATTATAGTGTTTCTGCTCTTTGTAAATTCCTTGTTTTTCTTTTTTTTTCCCCTCCTGTCTGTTGCTTTGTGAGAATCAATGTTAATAATCCAAGAAAAATTTCTGCAACACCTGTTGGTGTGTTGAGGTGGCAAACCAGCACTGTAAATCCATATTCAAAATGGGAAAGAGCAACATTGCAATCTTGTTAAACACTAGCATAAATATACACCAATCCTTAAGGCGGGGGGTGGAGGGGGGAGTGTGAAACTATCTTTCCAGAAATATGATTGATATAATGTCAGAGATTTGCCTCTTATCCAGAGATCAGGACTGTGGCTTCAAAAACTTGAACATTTACAGCTAGATGGTGTGAATTTAAAGAACTATTTATAGAAAAAAACAGTTTACATAAAAATGCAGCAAGGAAATATCAGAAAATTTTGAAAAACAATTTATATGTATGGTAATTAAAAATTATGTCTATAGAGATCTCTAAATAGACATAACATCATTCCCTATATTTTTGTTTTGTTTTCTAGGGTTATAACAGATCATGAAATATATAAAAATGCATAGCAGTTCAGCTACTTCAGAAAGGGAAGCACCTCAGGGAAATATTGTGCTAGATTCTCAAATACAGCTATGATCCCATTGTGCCACTCAGCCACTACAAATGAACTATAACCCAGCTGAAAATTTCTGGCAAAGGATTTCCTGTCTTCAGCAAATTCTCTCCTGACATATATCTATCATTCCCAGGCATTGTAGCTTTATGTCTTCACTGTGAAAAGACATATCTCAAGAGTAAGGAAGTTCATAGTACAGTGTTGCTACACTCTTTCTCCACTGTTCTGAAGTACCAATAGAATTGGCCAAGGAAACTCAGAACAGTTGATACAGGCTCAGACTCTTCATATCTTTTATCCCTTGTGATGAATAAGACACAGGTAAAGTAGTTGTTCTCTAAGGAATTTTCCTTAATTTACTTCCCTTCTTTAAAAAAAAAAATAATAAAAAAAAAATTAAAAATATATTTCCAACGGATTTGTGTTTGTAGCATGGTAATGCCACTGTGTTTACTATGTTAGTTACAGTTACCATGCACATCCTTCTTTAATTTTGAGCACTTGACTACCTGGAAAATTAGTTTTAAATTAAAGATTTTCACAAAGGAGATATCTATGTTATCTATCCTGCAAAGACAAAGAGCATTTTTCCTACAAAAAAAAGTATGGTCTGTGTCGTTTTCTTGTCAATTTACTGTAATGGCCATTGTCATATATCTTGTTTTACCTTTCCTCCTTCTTTTGAGATCTCTCTCTTCTCCTTAACATACATCATGAAAACAAACAAAAACCCCAAGGTCACGTCTATTTCAGTATCATAACTTCTAAGGGATGCAACAAAGCTGTCAGTCTCCTTGTCAATGGCAGTAGAGCTTCTCTCTAATTAAATGGAAAATGGGATTTTCTCCCTCCCCCTGACAAAATAGAGGAAACAAAATTCTGAATAATGCGATTCTCTCTGACATTTCAGCATGAATGGATTGAGCTGTTATCCACCCATTAGGAAATAGTAATGTGCAGAGCATGACATTTATAGTAAATATAAAATCTGTAACCATTTGTATTCTAGAATTGTCCATGATTATAGCTCTATATTAGTGGTAAAAGCTTGCAAAAATAAAAAAATATCATGATTAAAAGCCCAAACACAAGACAGCACGATAGAACAGACTTTCATTTTTTAAATTCAAGAAAGATGTAAATAGCCGTGACATTTAACACTGCTGAGCAATAACAGTTATTAAGGTAGTCAGAATGAAGGTAATTACATTAATATGTGGTATTGTTTGGCAAAGAAAACAAAGAAATAACTGTGAAGGCTTGAAGTCTATTTGTAATGTTCACATGTCTGTGACTGTGTGACCACTGAAGGGCAATGAGCAATTTCTAGATAAAATCTGCATCATTGTTCTCATATTGCAAGAAGTAAATATAGGGCACAAAGAAAAACAGCAAACAGTGTAGTCACTCAAATGGAGTGTCAGACTTAAAAGCAAAACCTGGAGCACATCCAATTTGGGGATGAAGAAACAGAGCACAAAAACCTCACTCATAATTTTAATTCCATAAAAAATGGGGAGCACTAGAGCCTTTTCAAGTGTGTTTGAAATGGTAATATTCAAGAAAATGACTTTACAGAGAACTGTTCATGTTACTTTATGATATAGGAAAATATTTAATACTACTCTCTGGAGGAATTATAAAATAAAAATAGGCAGGATTTCAAATAAGAGAAGAGGAAAGAAAAATGGAAAGGAAAATAAAGGATGCAGAATGATAGATACAAACCCAAAGGCTGCAGCACTTAAATCCATGAACAAGAAAGTGAACCCAAAGTGTATGATATGTTGTGTTATGGAATTGCAAACACGATGGTGCACTGATGGATGCACATGACTCAACAAAACATTGTACCCACAGAAGTACCAGCAATTTTTTCACCCCTCATAAGGTCTTCAAGGCTTGGTGCCTTTTCATGTGTGTCAGAAACTGTTGGGTCAAATGTATATCTCTCAAGAAATAAAAAAAAAAAAAAAATCAAATCAAATTAATTTGAAGGCATGCAAAACTAATTTGGTTGTATTGCTATTTCATCTGCATACTGTGAAATACCTTTCTTTCCAGAGAGAACTGAGAAGTTTACTTTCAAGAAGTAAATGCTATAGAAAAGAAAGAGTGGAAAAAAAACCAGACAAAAACCCGCAAACCCACTTTAAGTTATTAAATGCATGCTGAATATGCTTTACAAGATACTGTCAGCAGAGAAAAAGATCCTCTAAGATAAGTGTTATATATTAAATAGCTGCTTGAAACAGCAGCCACAGTAAAACTTTCTTTCAAGGTGATAAATTGTGCTTTTTAAAAAATAAACACATGTGCGAAGGAATACGTATCAAAAAACATGAAACATTTTATAGTGAATTATAATATTTTATTTGTTTTCTACACCTAAGAAGCTATTGCCTCTTTCTTTACTATTTCCAAGGACCACTTTGATTTTAATATCAGACTCGAGTTGAAATGTAAGAGATTCAAAGTAAAATGGAAGCCAGTCATAACAGAGTACACATTAAGTATACTGATAAATAAAAATGCTTATGGTACAAGTACTTGTAAGTAGCAGAACTTTAGAGGTACAACAAAAAGGAAACAAACAAAAAATGAAGACAACACCATCTAGTATATCTTAATATAAAATTGAATGAAGAAAAGTGTTTGGTTTTAGCCAAAAAATTTAAAAAAAAAGGCCAGGTTATACTCTCAGTGAAGATCCTATGAAATACCGCAATTATAGCACCTTCCTTTTCAATATTTGGGGTTAGCCAAATAAAAAAATAAAGTAATTTCCAGATGACACTTTGCAAAATACTGATCAAAAATAAACTTTTCTTGAAAGTTTTCAGAACAAGATGAACTATCTTTATTACAGGCTCAAGTTATTATTCTTTTACCCAAACCGAGGTTACTACCTCTATGCTGCAGATTATTAATTCAAGGGTATCAGGTATAGGAGTTTAACAGTAACTCTTTGGTAGGTTATTCAACTAATTAGGAGACCCTACTTGCATCTCAAGACAATATAGGTCCCCTATTAGGTACACAATATGGGTATGAAGGAGAAGCATAATTAGCTGGAGGTGGTTTCTGAATGCCTAATGGGGAATGGTAACTGTGCTGGTAAATCAGTCAGACCAGAGGAAAGCTCTCCTATAATCAGAGTGCCCAGACAGTCTTACAAATATTGTCTAAGCATCTCAGGGTTGCTAAAAAATTCTGTTATGATGTTTAAAGCACCAGAAAACAAACCAAAACCAAAACAGTAACAGTAAAAACCCAGACAAACAAATAAAACCACAACCCCGCCTCCCCCCCAAAAAAACAAACAAACAATTTACTCAACGCAAAATGCTTTGCAAAACTCATCACTTTTGGTGAAACCTTCAAAGCCCTTTTTGGCAGCTTATCTGGAAGGGTAACTCAGTTTCATGACTGTTTTTTTCAAAGAATGACCTGTTCTCCTGTCAAAAAGAGCATCGTGCCGTGAGGGTCCCCACTTCTCTCTCTAGAGCAATGCACTTTGCAAACTATTTTGGAAAGTTATGTTCCTTCTAACTTAGACATCCTGAGTTACCCTACCACATCAGAATTACACATAAGGTGGATATGGAAACTCATTTAGCAAATTTTCAAAATACACTCATTAGATAACAGCAAATTATTGTTTTTACAAAAAATAAATAAATAAATAAATAAATTCATGAACCCTTAATGTTAGAATTTTCTAGTTTAAAGCTTTTACAGTGGCACAAGCCTTACTTTGACTTCTTGGGAGATGAATTATTTAATTTTTTACTAATGTACAATTGAAGATAATAGTTCTATATCTGAAACCAGCATGACATTATGTTCTGATAAATTATGTACTTGAAACAAAAAGATATGCCCTAGTTTTTATTTATTATTTATTAATCCATTTGCCTGCTTTTAACTAATGATTTAAAGTTGGTGTTTGGAAGTTTTAGACTTAATATGATTTGTAACAATCACACAGATATTATAGCATCAGAGTCCTCATGTGCATGGTAAGAATTAAATGCATTGGCAGTCACACTTGAACTGTATCTTCCCATCATTTTCTGGGAGATGTAGAAGTAACATGAGGGAAATGTTTGTTATTCCTTCATCTGAGTTTTAAAAAAAATGTTTCTGCTTTATAATGTGAGTTATGCTTGGGTGTAATAAAAATATTTAAAGAAATTTCACCATGTACAAAAGAAATAGGCCTGGAGCTATAAATTATGGAAGCAAAAGATTCTCTGCATAATTCCTTAATAGTGTGTAGAGTATCTCCAGAGAATCTACACAAAAATGAATGCATTAAAACTGTGATTTTTAGTATTTAATTTACAGTATTTTTAAAATTTATTCAAGATTTGAGATCAGTTCTGGGAGATAAAAAGCAGTATTATAAGCCTTGGGAGAAAAAATTCCAACTGTTTGCAAAGAACAGACAGAGAGTGACAACTGACTGATCCGACATTCTGGAGCAGCAAAGTTTACAGCTGTATTCTCCCAAAGGCTGATTCTCAGGAGGAGAATCACAGGCTTTTACCACAGTATTTTTAATATTGTAAATTAAAACCTCGCAATTTTCACACAGGACAGTGAAAAACTCTTCACTCAGCTGGGTCCTGGGAGATTATTTAGAGCTGTTTCATTGGTACAATCCTTTTCAAGTCCTTCACTTGAATTTGCCACTCACTGGAGAGAAGTAGTAAATAAAGTATCGAGAAGGAAACTTTCTAGATTTCCAGTGAAAAGGTATGTTTGCTACATGTCCTATGATTCCTTGATCTCCCTTTTCTCTGAGTAACCTGAGAAAGTTACAGCTGCTCAGGATGATAGAAATATAACATCCTATAAGAAAAAATACAAAACAGAATCTCATGAAGTCCAAAGAGACAAAAGAAGGACAGAGGAACGATGGCAGCCCATCTGGCTGAATGCAAAAGTTTGCAGTGCAGACACCTCTGTCACACCTATTTACATATATTCTTTATACAGTCAATGGGGAAAAACAACTAAGTGATGATTCATATCACCT
The DNA here is from genome assembly GCA_034509425.1 of Eopsaltria australis. Classification (NCBI taxonomy): domain Eukaryota; kingdom Metazoa; phylum Chordata; class Aves; order Passeriformes; family Petroicidae; genus Eopsaltria; species Eopsaltria australis. The sequence continues at coordinate 625,586 of JAVTVJ010000593.1, forward strand.
TAAGTAGAAGTTAAAAATGCATGGAGTGTTATCAGTTGAAGTATTTATTTCTTACCACTGGTTTTGGAGTCCATATACTCAGCTTAAAGGGAAATATCTAGAATGCAAATGTCTAAGGATATTTGATTGTAATTCTATGTCTAAGGATATTTGATTGTAATTCAAAGAATGTAAACCAAACTTCTGCAAGAAATTCTATGTTTTCCAGTACAGTTTAATATTAAACAAGTCCATTTAAAATTAATATCTTAAAATGAAGCATTAGTGTTCAAATCTCTGAATAGAGAATGTGGAAAGAAAAGATGTAGGGCAAAACTGGAGTTAAATGTTGCAGCTCTTGTGTTGGAGACATTTTGATTTCATCCAGCTCTAAAAATTGAACCCCATATAACATAAGTCCACAATACAGGGGTATATGTAACTAGATCTGGGTAACTATATTGTGGGAGTTCAATAAATGATAATTTGTCACAGTAAATAGAGTTAAGTCTGACAAAATCAGATGTGGATTTTTAAGAATATTCTGTGAGATTATTGATGTATTTTTTATTAAAAACACAATTTTTGTTGAGGCATTTAAGGCAGAAAATGGGCTTTAACACATGTAGCAGGATAGCTAGCTTTAAATTTGTTTTTAATTCATTATTGTGTTCAAATGTTACATGATCCTGTCCCAAATCAAGCAAACAAAAAGACCATGAGTGTGATTAATGTCCATTACCAATGAATACAGGATCAAAAGTCGTAAGTCTTTTGTTTTATGTCATCATTACTTAAGACATAATGAAGTTTTAAAGAATCATTCCAATTTGTATTATTTTTTAATTGAACAGTCTTGATTAGCATTTCATTAAAAAAAATTCATTTTAAACGTACCTGTTCAATATTCAGTCTCAGACACATTGCTTTGCTAAAACTTTGAAAAAAACCAACACTCTCAGGCTTTAGTAGCTAATGTCAGTGTTTATGTTTGATAGTTACTTCTGATGTCTTTAATAATTCAACCCAATTTGTGTATAAATATTGGAAAACAGACTTCTCAAAAATCCCATAAATTATCTTAGAAGTCACTCCCCAGGTAAGTTTGCTTACAATATTCCTCTGAAGAGAATGAATATAAATCTTGTCTTAATGCTGAATTTGAAAGGAAACCTGATTCTGAAGGCAAACTCAGCATGGTAATAGTGTGTATTATACAACGTTGCTCATTTCATGTAGTTTCATACAGTGACTTCATTCAGCAGTTGGCCTGAAAATAAGAACCTTTTAATTTGTTCTGTTAGCCAACATAGTTTTAGAAACATATAGAGTGTAAAAGTAGTGTGATACCAGATCTTTGCTATTTTTATTCAGATCATGGGTAATTATATTTGCTTAGTAACATATTTTCAACTCTGAGAACCCTCATACCGATTACGTAAGTATTTGAAAAATTTAGAAGAGTGACAATAGGATTCTTGTTATTGAAATAAAGATTTCCACAAATAAAATACAGAAGAACAAACTGATTTTTTGCACAAAAGAAAATATATAGGTACAACAAAGTGAGGTGCTGTGTCCTATGCTTGGGTTGCAATGACCCCATGAAGCACTACAGGCTTGGGAAAGGGTGGCTGGAAAGCTGGCAGAAAAGGATCTGGGGGTGCTGGTTGACAGTCAGCTGAACATGAGCCCAGCAGTGGGCTCAAGGTGGTCAAGAAGGCCAATGGCATCCTGGCTTGTGTCAGCAATAGTGTGGCCAGCAGGACCAGGGCAGTGATTGTCCTGCCTGTACTTGGAACTGGTGAGGCTGCACCGTAAATTCTGTGTTCAGTTCTGGGTCCCTCACTACAAGACAGACATTGAGGAAGTGGAGAGTGTTCAGAGAAGGGCAATGAAGGGTCTGAAGCACAGGTCTGATGAGGAGCAGCTGAGGGAGCTGGGGTTGTTTAGTCTAGAGAAAAGGAGGCTCAGTGTGGATCTTACTGCTCTCTATAAGTAACTGAAAGAGGCTTGTAACAAAGATTGGTCTCTTCTCCAAGTAACAAGTGATAGGACAAGAAGTAATTACCTCAAGTTGTGCCAGCAGAGGTTTAGATTGGATATTAGGATAAAATTCTTCCCTGGTAGCATGGTCAGGCATTATAGCAGGCTTACCAGGGGAGTGGTGGAATCACCATCCCTGGAAGTGTTCAAAGTTTGATGTGGATGTGGCACTTGAGGACATCGTTTAGTGGAGAACATGACAGTGCAGGGTTAATGGATGAAACTGATGATCTTAGAGCTCTCTTCCAACCTTAATGATTCTATGATTCTGATGTTTGGGTTACATTAACTCATTTTTTCTTGGTGAAACGACAGAGATCCATTTGGCATCATCTTTATTTTCTCATCTTTAATTGGAAAATGTTGTAATCAGACATGTGCCTACAGCATTGTTTTTAAAACAATTTTCTCAAGAGAAGTTCTAAGCTTTCAGTTTGGCTATGTACTTAGACTTTTTCTTTCATTCAAAAAAATGCATTTTAAACTAATGTCATGTACTACTGAAATCTTAGTTGGAAGTAAAGAAGGTTTCTTTTTTCTCTGGTGTGAATCTGAAACTTGAAAGTTGTAACTGGAAAGTCACATGTTTTTTAGAAATTACTGAGAGCTGCTGTTTTGGAAAAATGGCAATCAGTTGAAGTATTATTGGTATATTAAAAGTTCTAACAGGAAAAACAAAATAATAATTTAAAAAATTTGGTCTTTTGTCATTTCAGAACATAATCCAAAGTGGAAAAATTTTCTCAAGGTTAGGTAAATCGTATCTGTTTTATTGAGACATCTTAACAGAATTTTTTCTTATAAGAGGACAGAAACAAAACAATATGACATTGTAAGGTTTATAATTAATATTAGAGATCAGTTATGTATCTTTAGACACCAATGTTGTACACAAGCTTGTCTTCCTAATTTTATTTCAGATTAAGAAGGGAGAAATGGACACTTATCAGGCAAAATTAATCTGAAACATTTTAGACATCTACATTAAGGCAAGATTAATTATGTCCTGAAAATATATCGTCTCATTTGTTTTGTTAACCATAAAGGCAGCACAGGGATTTTAGCTCAGATGTATTTGACTGAGTAATTTCTCCTCCTTTGCATCAATATTATATTCTATCATATCCGTGACTGCCTTACCAACAGAACAGCCAACAACCCCACAGCTAAAGGAGGTCACTTTTATGGCTTCTGTTTCCAGAGAAACTAAGAAGCAATACATCAGTTCTCTCATCAAGATCAAGATCTTCATCAACTTTTAGTGGCTAAACTGATGATTCAGCCACTGACTGAATTCATTGAATCACAATCATTCACGGACTAGCAAAATGAAAAATGCTTAATAAGCCAGGATGCTAATATGCTGTTAAATTTTCTGGATTCATTTCCCAAGTGTGTGCATTTTGAGTTCATTAGGACTGAGGTAGCTATTTTAATTTCAAAGTACTGAAAGTTACCTTGAACTTTATGCTTTGAATTTTGAAACTGTCCACAATTCAGCCCACTAGACAAACCTGTATGATCTACTTTTCTGTATTATAATGTCTTCATAGAAACAGCACCCCTCATGTGGAAGGAACACAATTTAGACATGGGGTTTTTAGGTTCATTCTGATAAAAAAGACATTGCTTTTATTTGTACATTATCTTGTAAAAAACACTGAGATGCAGCACAAGCATCTGTTGATTTCTAATGGTGATGGCAGGTGTCCTACGGCAGGTAGGCCATAATGATTTAAGGAGAGAGATGGTGCATTGCGAAGCTGCCAGTTCCAGTGATATTATAATGTACTACTACCTCAGAGCTGATGGATTTTTCCTTTAAGTCAAGCCTAATACTTTAGTTTAATGCTAATTCACATGAATTCTCCTCTTATTGCTGGCAGTCTAATTGCTGGTTTCTCTCTGGAATGGAATATCACTGTGATGAACCCTTTAGAGGGACGTTTTTCTGAGGAGTTGATATCTTAATTATAAACATGGTAAAACAAGTCACTGATACACAAGAAATGACTTTCAGTTGTGCTTTCCTTAATTTAACTAGAATTAAATCCAAAGTTTTATGGCATTTCTAAGCTGGTCCTCAGAGAAAGATACCACGCACAGGCTGCTATTAGAAAGGGTGGGGACAGGGGCACACATCAACTCACTGCTCTCAGAGGAGTGGCATCATGTTTTATTTTATTTCTTTCTAAATAGCTAAAACCCTACTTGTTTTTAGGGAATTGATAGTCATTTAAAAAGACTTGTCAAGGGGATAATCAGAGCAGCAAATCCATTAATAGAGAAAGATCTTAGCATACATCACCATCTACTGTCATCCTTCTACTCACCAGCTTGCCAGGGAGCCAGAATAGCTGGACAAGAATAAGTGTAATGCCCTCCAGGGCTGTCTTTGGAGTTCTCAGCCTGTAAAAATGCATCTTACTGGACAGAGATGTATAGAGCAATTGTAAGCTTCATGATTAATAAGAAAGAGATTTTAAAAGCTAAGATCTCAATATTAGAATATTGATGGAAAAATAAACTAAAATTTGAAGGTCTTTGCATTCATAAGAAGCCATTTTATTTTTTTTTGTTTCTGTAACATATACAATCAGATAATTATGTGCTATTCATTTCATTTTATTTCGTATTAGGTATTGATCATGCAAATCCAAATGTTTATGTATTAGCAAGGTATTACATTATATTCACAATGGACAGAATTTAGCACTTGTTTGTCTGAAATTTGAGGCATTTTACTTCGCATTGAGATGTTTTAGAGATGGCAGCTTCTTTGACTGACAGTGTGGGGAAAATCTGTTGTCTAGTCAAGGTGAAAATGTTTACATTCCGTCTGCTGCATCTTACCTTTAATCATTGCATCCCGATATTTTTATAATGCAAATTAAAGGGACAGATATTACTATATTGTTAGCTTATAAAACGATTGTTTTGAGCTAAAGGCATATTGTATTAGTGTAGAGCTTGACTAAATTTTGAAAAGCAGTTTTCATTGCCATAATTATGTTTATTAGTCTCATTTATCTTAAAAGGTGTTTTATTAAGCTTCACAAATAAACAACTAAGGAGTGCAATACCAAGTACAGGTAGATAAAAATTCTCATCAGAAGGATAAACAAGACTTCAGAAACATTGACAAAATATATGAGACTAACAATCCAGAAATTCAGGCCAACATTCAGAAAAGATGCATTAATCAGTAGATTTACAAATGAAATAACATAGAAGAAGAATAAGCTAAACAATAAGAAAATAAAGTGCTTTCATGAGGAATTACTACATTTTATAATTACTATAATCAAAGTAAAAAGGTGAATTTCATAACAAAATTTAGGTTATGATTGTGTAACAGGTTTTCTACAGGTAATCTTACATATACAAACTTTACATAAATTAAAAATTTTTATGAATCCAGCTTTTGGTTCTGTGTATAGACCATTGACTAAGTCATTGTTGTTTGGAGTTCTTTTTTTTGACTGTTGGTATTGCAATGTCTTTTTAAAAATAAATGAAACTATTAGATACATTAGAAAACATGTAATCTTATTTTCTCAGATATCTCTCTGAGTTCATTACAGGACTGATCTAATTTCTTTAGCAGTCATTAGCAAAATTCCCAGTTACTGCAAGATGGAAATGAAGGAAGGCTTAGCAAGTGAACATAATCTGTTACTTTCCCTTGAATATTGTAGTTGTATTTTAATAGTATAATTTCTTATTATACAATGTTGTATTGCCTGCTTGTATGGGTTTAGTTACTTAATGTATTTGAAAAACTCACCAAATTATTCTAAATGCAGACATATTTACAACCAAAAAGTAAAAGTCCTTAGAATCTGTAAACTCTTGTGTTGTGGAAAAAAAGAACTCTTCAGCAAACAACTTGGTATATTGTATAAAGTAGAGGCAATTACAATTAATTTTATTAAAATGTTAAGTAGAACAGAGAGAGAAAAAGACAGGTACACAAAAAACAGAGCCATACAATAGACTACTCAGCTACTTATTATCCTGAGCTGCTTCTCCAAAGCTGTTTGTTGCTAAACTACATCTCATTTTGACATATAATCCTCTTAAGAATTGATCCCCCCTTGTAAATGCAGCTCACTTCAGAATGTAAGCAAATTGGTTTGCAAGGATTGATTGATAAAGGTAAGTATGCATTCATCATGCACCATAGTTGCCTGTAATAGAAATGTGGAAGGATGACATTTTCCTTTGTCTATCCCTTCCTTGAACTGGTCAAATATTGGTCTGGTTTAGCAAATGCAAATTGTATTACAGTAGCAAAACAAAATAAAAAAAGAAAGATTAATTTAACAGTTCATTTGGAACTTGACCCAAAATAAGCACTGTTGCTTATTAAGAGAATATTACTTAGGTAAACCTTAAGCAACAGCTTACTTGTCTTCTTATTCCTAAACAACGCTTATATAGCTTTACAGTCTTTCAGATCAAATACTGCATTTTGTAAAGAGTAGCAGCCTGTCAAAGTTCTACTTTTTGGGAGAATACCATTTCTCACAGCAATTCCCTTACACTTTCACACTTGACTGTCCAGAAAGTAAAGACTGAATTAAGCTGCAGTCCATTCACTGCAATGGTTATTATTTGCAGTATTCTTATACAGTATAAGACCCTGATAAAATGTGACATTTTTATTCTCTGGTCATATCCTGCAAGAAAGAATATGAAATTCGGCTAAAAAAAGTAAAAATAATATTTGTTTCCATAAGACATATTTCTTCCCATTCTTCACAGACTTGAATGCTCATCAGATAAGTAAAAGTAGAGTAGGTAGAGTAAGATGGGCAAATACAGCATGTCTGGGCATCTTCAGTTTGCAAAACTGGGGCAAAAAAAAAGCATAAGGTCCAAGCTCAGGAGGAGATCAGCTGCTACACAGCTCAGCATCATCTGGGAGAAAGTGACAGCTGCCTTCCTGCAGACAATAATCTGCTTTATGTGAGACAAGAATCCTTATGAGAAGTAGTAAAAGAGGAAGGATTTATGACAGCTTTTTAAATGTGTAAGAGTCTCCCTAAAGTAACGTCATTTGAACAAGGAAAATCGTCTCACACTGAAAGGTAGTGATTTGGGGCTGCCACTGAGCTGTGAAATCATCTTAGAGGACCGTATAAATCAAAGCTCCTTGCAGAAAGTTGTGGATTGCATCTCCCAGTAAATTCTGGTGTCAAAGGTGGCTGAGGAGTCCTGGAAACCCTGGAAGACTCCCAGCATCTTATTCTTTTTTCAAAATTAACACCCAAGCACTCAACAATACTCCCTCGTTTCTTCTTTATAGTGTCTTGGAATGGAGTTGTGCTACAGATTACATAAGTAAAATAAATAATATTTATTTGAAGAGCTGAAAGACTCAGACCTTGTGATTGACCAACTCAGGCACAACTTTTGCTGCTTACAGGCACCAGGTCTTGCTACAAGAAGTATTTCACACATGTAAGATACAAATATCAGATGACTGGCAGTTTTTTCATCCCTGAAGTATGATCGCTTGGGCTCTTGTTGGCTTTTGAAGGTTTGCTTGCAAGAAATTATTCTGGTCTCTTTAGTAATTCTAGATAAAATCCTTTCCTTAACAAAGGAGTTGTGAGTCCTTTTTAACAAAAACAAAAACAAAAGAGAAAAACAATAAAAATACTCCCATTTTGATGGGTTGTAACAGAGGCTGTGGTGCTTCCAGCCATCATATACATGATGTACACAAAGAGAGAAAAGAATTACTAAAGCTGTATAATTTAAGTTTGACCTTATCATGTGTTCAAATGTGACATTCAAGTTCCTTGTTCAAATAGAACACCTGCTAGTAAAATCATGCCTCAGAAACTCTTTAGCAAAGGAACACAAGAACCCAAGATCTATACAAATATAGCAATTTGTACAGATATTTCTTAAAAATACAGAAGTGTACAGAGGCTGGCAGTTAAAATCACATACAGAAATATTAACCATACTGAAGTCATGGATTTTATTGCTATTTAGTTCACTAAATACTGCCTTTTTTATGCAGAGGAAGTGGGGCATTTAGGCACCAGATATCACCTCTTCTTCTCTACAATATCTCTTTGACTATATGAATCGCAGTCCTTTGCAGTATTTTACATTTGTTTTGACTAAGTAGCTGGAAATATGAAGGTAGTTACAATGAAAACAAATGCTGGTTTATAAATACAGACTTTGAATGTAACCTGAAGCAGAGATATTATATGTTGTATCCATGGATGCCTGACTCTCTCTTGCACGGTACTTTGGGTAATGAGTTCTTCTAAAGCACTAAGCCACAAATGCCTTTACCAATTGTACCATTTATATCTATCCACCTGGACTACATGTAAAAAGAATGCTTTTGCTATTATAGAAATGCATCAATTTTGCACAGGCACAAATGACAGGCTGGGAGAATCAGACCTTTCTGAGAAGAAAGGGTTCTTGGAAGCTCCCCTATACAAGTAAGATTAAGAATGGCAAAGTTCATGAAATCCTTCAGGTTTTTATGGGTAAAACATAGGTGTTTATGTCAAAAACACGGATACTCAAAAAATTATTTTTTACATTTTGATTTTTTTCCTTATGAGCTTTAGACTGTTCTCCTAAACCCAAATTTTTTCTAATACCAGTTCCTCCCAAAATAAGATTTCTGGCCATTTTCCATCGTTACATAGTCTGCCACTACTGGGAATATCTTGGTTCTGCCATCTTTGGAACTAACATTCAAGCAGTTGACTCCACTGCTACGGCTTCCAGTGTCCTCAGTTTTTCCTCCTGACCCATATGGTTAAGGCCTGATCATCTTGACAGGTTTCCACTGGAGTTTTTCCACTTTCCCAGGCCTCCTCTTCCAGGTCTTCCGAGCAGAAGAGCCTTCAGTCTGTCTGCTACCCACATTCCTACTGAAGCACCACAGGATGTACTTGTTCATCCCATTTGCCATGAGTGAACTGTTGGCTTATACTCAGGTTGGTCCACTGTAACTCCCAGGTCCTATTCAGTCACCAGTTCCTTAGACTGTATCAAAGTTGTATTTCTTCTTACTGAAATGGCACACACGGGGGTCTGAGAACTGAATTCTTGCTTACACTAAGCAAGAATTTTAGTGTAGTCCTTTCTTACCTACCCTAGTTTCCACCTCTGTTATACTTTGTGTTTGTGTCTTAGATCATAAACAAGGCCCCTGTTTATTCAACTACGTTTTCTTCTTAAAGTCTTAGTCTTTGTCTACAGTGGGATGATTCATGGATGAGGTATTTTTTTAAACATATTGTTTTATTTAAAAAAAAAATCAATAAAACACAATCAGCTTTCCTGAGCAGCCCTGTTCTTTATGGTTACTTGTCAGAGATTAATCCTAATTAGAACTAGAAATTCCCTAAATTAGCCAAATTCTTCTGTTGTGAAGTCCAGAATCCCAACTCCTCCGCTTCCTTTCCAAGACTCCCTTAACAACCAGGGCTCAATTGTCTCGTGGTTTCTGAGGCCCAGACTGAGGTACATATTTTCATTCACACCAGTTCAGGAGCAGCAGGTCAAGAACAGCATTTTGTAGAAGGTCCTTAAATTTATCCACCACCTATGAGTAGAATGAGACATTAGTTTGCAGTCAATTTTTAGAAGTAATTCTTAAGTTCTTAAGAACTGTAAAGCCTAAAACACAGTAAAATTTTGTGAGAAAGGATACTTCTGAAAAACGTACAAAGTTTAAAGCTTATATTACCCAGCGCTTTTAGATGTCAACAACTCTTTGCAGCAGGTATATTTTGATTATTCCTCTTGCAAACTTACTGAGAGTGGTTTAAAAACATATTCAGTTTTGTTAGAAGCTGATCCTTACAAGCATAATGCATAAGAAACAGCCAAAATATTTATTGATCAAGAGTATATCTATACCTATATGTAACACTTTGCTTTTTTCAATAAAAAATATTTAATAATCCATATTTGCTTATAGATAACATTCTACACTTTCGGAGCTAAGAACACCAGATAGTGAAACCACTTTTATGTGAGGTAAAAAACTGCATTATCTTCTTTTACAGATGGTGAGCTGAGAGAAAAACTTCAAAGAAGTTTTCTATCTACAAAAGCCCAAAGTTCACCTCACATATGATCATTATTTACAGTAAAAAAACAAAACAAAATACCAAGCTGAAAAAACCTCATCCTTTCTTTCATGTGATTATTTTATGCCACAGACATTTTGTTAAACCTGGAAAAATGCCAAAAAAACCCCAAAAAAGCCAAACATCTAGATAATCAACAAAACACCTATGCTTTCCAATTCATGAGATGAATCCTACTCATAGTCTCAGTATAGCTTTATACCAAGATTAATGGAGTATCTGAAAACCATTACAAAACCTGAACATGTACTTATGTCCTGTTATCTCACTGAACAAAATTATTTTTGTATATATTCATGGTTTTGACAAAGATTTGTGCTTCAGTTTCACCTGTTTTCAGTAGCAACTACTTCAAAAACTGCCATCAAGACTATAAAAAATAGGAAGCAAGCATGAGTTAAATATGGTTTAAATATTAATAGTATATTTTTTCCTTTGGTTGTGTACTCTAGTAATCTTTTGATATAAAGAATGATGCATTGCCCGGTCTTATTTTAAAACGCATTAAAAATGCAAAAAAATACTATTTTTGAAGGAAAAAAATAAGGCAGGCAAGATAGCTTGGAGCCATTGTTGCTACTGTAAATTGAAGTCCAGTTTTCCAAAAGAGAAAAGAAGGAAAGTAGATAAAAAGAAAAGAAACACAAAGCTTAAACTGTAGTACTTCTTGCTAGTCATGACATTTAACTAGCATTTTTTTTTAGAGAAATATATACACAGAGAGATGCCCACAGTCACACACACACAGAGTCTCCCTCCTTTGATTCTAGAAAAGACCAAGTAAACTTTTAGAAGCATCCAGCTGTGTAAAACATTGTTTTTAGCTGTTTCTCTCCTCAGCAGTTCTCAGCAGTGTGTCAGAGAATACTCTCATTAGCTGAGCTGAAGGGTTATTAAACCCAAATTAAAATGAAAGAAGAGGAAGATGACAGCAGAGAAACAACACACATACAAGAGAGGAAACCCAGCTTTCCTTCTTTATCCTTCAGAAATTCACCTAAGTATTTAGTGTGTGTAAAGGTAATTTGTATTTTAAATGCTGTGTTATACACCTGATGCTAGATACTGTGAATCTGGGTAGGGCACACTCAGAATAGGGTGCCTATTCTGAGTGAAGTTAAGGATTTAGCTGATATTTCTGAGAGTCATCTGGATTCACATCTCTGATTCCTTTTGGTTAGGTTATTGCTCAGGCTCTTGCTTATTGACCTTAATTGGGCTATGTGGGATCTATAAACATTTTAGAGGTTCTGAAGATCTAGATGATATTCAGTTAATCTAACTCTGCTCAGTTCTTTCCTTCCAAGCTAAATAACAGTTTCTGCAAGCATAATTAGTAGATGCCCTATTGAATCATGCAGTTAGAATTAATATTTAATGCATTGTTTTCCACTAATTAATGTTAATTTCCAATTTTTTTTGTTTATAAAATATTATATCTCCTTGGATGAAAAAGATAGAGAGGTTATAATGGTTAACATTGACATTAAGCCTTGGTATCATGAAATTAGCAATGCTTTCTTGTTTGATAATGGCACAGCAAGTAAAACTAGTGGCAGCATATTAGTCTAATTTTGTGATATACCCCAGCTTTAAATAATGGCAAAGTGATACCACTGCTTTCTATCACAAGAACAGTCTTTAAGAGGAAGCAGGGATGTACTGAGAACAGAAGGTGATCCATAACTGAAAATACGCATCCTAAGTAGGCTTGAAATGTCAATATTTTTCACCTTGATGTGAGAAACATTTCCTTCTTGTAGGAGATTTGTCTGTCTAACAATCAGAAAACAAAAAGTGACTCATCAGATGGTGGATTAACTGAAAGGAGGATCATTTTGTTCAGAATTAGACATCAGGATTAGTTGCTGTTTATTCTGTGATTGTAGCAGAGATAGAAAGCATTACTTTTTTATTTTAGGAAAAAGGCCTGACAGGATTTATTGTTTAATATTTTCCTTGCATATAACTGTGAGTCATCTTCAACAGCAATACTATGACTGGAGTCAGAGAATTTGTCTGTGCATTTGTTAGATTTAAAAAGGTAAGTATTGTCAGGATGAGGCACTTTTGAAAGAAATCCCTAAATATGCAAACATTAGCTTTGGTGATCTAATTTCTTATTACAGAAATGCCTCTCCATTAGGTAAGAGAGAGTGGAAGGAGTGCAAGCTAAGAGGTCTGGTTTCAACACAAAGAACAACTTCCAGAGCAATCAAAATCTTTAAAGATTCAGTGATTTTTCATGATAGAAAAGTTAACCTCAGCTATTTCCATATTTCATTCCATCTTTTAAACAAGCTTTCTAACTCAGTAGATCAAACATTTAGTTCTCCATCGCTTCTGTGGTGTTATGTACATTTTAACAGCATCATTGCACTATACAGAAATTACTGTTTTATGACAGTGAATCAATTTCTTTGGTTTAATGAATATAAAATAGGTTGGGGGGGGGGGGGGGGGGTTGCAAAAAACCGTAAGGTACACCAAAAACTTGAAAATAAAAAGTATCTTTTATGTTTTCAAAAATCCGTCATTTCTCATGCATCCAGTTAATATCTTCTAGTCTTAGTTCAATTGTTTGGGATTTTTTTAATAGAGCCAGAACATAAAGGGGGTACTTTCTTCAACATGTTTCCATCTTTTTGGTCCAGGCAATATTACCTATTGCTCTTTGGGGCTTCAGCAGACTTTAACACATTTTGGCAAAATTGAAGTTTGAGGTCATGCTTCTGAAGAGACAACAGCTTTCATTAACAAATAAATGATAATAGTTATTGTGTGCATGCAATTTACAGTGCATAATTTTACAGTTTACTTAATTTTAAAAATTGATTGTTCCATAGTGAATATCTACTTTTGTGTGCTACAGTTTTTCATAGATTTTGCAAGTAACGTTCATATTGGGGTGTGATGAAAAACAAATCTTTTGAATCCTACTGTCAACTTATTTACATGATAAATGTGATTATATAGGAGGCCAAAAGAACACTAAATTCTATCACACTGTATTTTAAGGACTTTGATTTGACTGGAAAAATCATATGCAACAAGTAAATATTAAGTGTCCGTTGTTATTATTTAAAGTATCATTCCCCTATTTAATTATCTATATTTTTAAATTTGTCACAATTGCTAAAAATAGCAGTCCTTTAAATTCATCTAATATTTTCCAATGAACCTGGTATTAAAGAGGGTCCAGAAAGCTCTTAGATAAATGCTATTAAAAATATTTTCTTCATTTATTCATAGTGTTTTTACTGTGCTTTTTCTTCTTTTTCTAATATCAAATTTCACTAAAAGAAAGTAGAAATTAAATAATGAAGATATTGCTAAGAGTGTACTCAAATACACCTTAAAAAAATACTTTCAGTTTGTTAACTTTATTATTTTGATGTTCTAATGCTTTCCATAAGTGAATCGCCATTAACATCACATATTAGAAATCCATTAAGAATAAATATTACCAAGGGCAAAAAAGAAAACAAATAGGGAAAGAATTATATAAATCCAATTTCAACAGTTTAGTACAGTAAAAAATATAATATTAAGAGAAACAGCATATTAAAAGATTAAGAGCAAAGTAAGGTTTTATACAGAATAAGATCTTTTTTGTTATGATAACTCAGCATTTCAGAATAGATGTATTTACTTACATTTATTTAGGTAAATAAATAGACATCTCAGACACAAAAATCATAAACATGAACAGAAATATTAATTTTAAAAATTTGAGATTTTCTATCCTTCTTTAGTTCTTCAGCAAGAGTATCTTTAAAGAGAGATATATTCTTTCTGTCATCATAGAAAGTTTAAAATTTTGGCTTCTGATATAGCCATGACAAAGAATAGCTAAAATTACAATATCATCACTGTTACCTGAAACACCAGGTAATTTAATTGGTTTCCTCCATGTGTATTTCCTCTACTATATTTTTAATTTATAGTTCATTAAAATTGAGGATAATCTTGGATTTAGTAGTTGGGGAACTTAACAAAAATTAAGCTCATAAAAGAGAACTTTGGCTAAATATCACCCTTTAACATCTAAACAGGATTATAGCATACAGATAAATGCCATTTCTTTGCAAGGATAAGTCAAAATTTAGACGTATGTGTAAATTTGAGATTTTTCTGATGTTATCATACCTTTTTTCCATTTTCCTGTTTTGCTGAGAAGGAGGAAAGAGACTGAAATAATTTTGTGACTTAGTGATCTATTTCTCATCAGTATCACCTCTTAGTGCATAAAGAGGTAAGTCATTAAACAGGTCATTCTTTGCCCTACATAGACCTATGCATTTGCATTTCATTTTTACCCTGTTAGTTCCTTCCCAGTCATAGGGACTCCGTTCTTAAAAGCAGCAATGTAAAACCTCTGATGGAATGGTAGAACACTGAGTAAAAAAAAAAAAAAAAAAAAAAAGTAATCTGAAATAATTTTGAGCAAATTCTTCTAGTATTTCAGGCAGGCCTGAAGTTTTTACACACATTAGAATATTATCCAAATGGAGACATTCATTTTGTTCTGGATGAGTAGAGAATTAGAGGAATGAAACAGGTAGCTGGGTGGTTGGGCTTCACAGGCACTGATTATTAGGTGATATCACAGGGTTTGTATCGGGCTGAATCACTTGCCTTGTCAGAAGAATGTGATGGATCAGAGATTGTTCAGCCTGGAGAAGAGAACCGAACACCAGATCCGCAGTGCCTGCAAAGAAGTGGACCCAGGCTCTTCATACCCGTGTGTGGTGAAAGAACAAGAGACAATGGACATTTCTTGGAAAAGAAGAGTTTGGGTGTGATGAAGAGAAAATTCCCAATAGGATAGCAAAATGGTGGAGCAATTTGCTGTAAAAGATTCTAAAGCGATGGTGATTTCTAAGACCTGACTGGATGTAGCATGAACAGAGACGAGCAGATCAGACTAACCTGAATTCAGCACTTCTCTTGCAGGAAGATGGACTAGAAACTTCAAGAGATACTTTCCTAGTTGAATTAATCCTGAATATGGCTCCATATCCAAAATGCAGGTCACAGGCATCACGGTAACAGCAAAAAACCCAAGGAAATCTCACTAAAGATGACAAGATGTATTTTGATGAAACTATCTCTTGAAGTATGATCAATCTATTTTAGAACCTCTCTCTAAGATTTTATAACACTCTATGGCAGCTTTATAGCTGGAAGTATTGATAGAGAAAGAGTGAAATAAACACACATCAGTGTGGAGAAAGAACAAATATATCTCTGGTGGACTAACATTTGTGCAAATGCAGTGGCAAAAGATAAAATTAAGCATAGGACTAAAATGTTGAGACAATTTTTGTGCTTGACATTGTCCTTGCTTGCTCATTTTCCCCTGAAAAGAAAGCAAATTAAGCTGTTTTGTTTGTTTGATTGATTGCTTGATTTGTTGGGTTTTTTCACAGCTTACTAATAGTATGTTTTATGATAGTTCTGGTCTGTCATAGCTTCCTGGAAAGAAGCCTGGGTTTGGAGGGGTGGGGTTTTTATTTGCTTGTGCTGTTTTGCTTTGGGTTTGGCTTGAGTTTGTTTTGGGGGTTGTTTGGCTTTTTTGCTAATGAAAGCGGACTAAATTACAAGCATCAAGTTTGAAACAGAATATTCATTGTACTCTAATCACAACTGACATGCTGTAGCTAAGGAAACATAGAATTATCTTCTTCAATATTTTGTAAATAGTACTGTGAATTTGCAAAGAATCATTGTTCAAAATTTACATAAATGTCCTACATTTACAAAATTACTGAGGAATTTTATTGTGGCAAAATTTCCCCTTTTCCATTATCACACTAATGTACATACTCTATTCATCACAGAATTTTCTTTCAATAACATAAATTTAGAGCCAGGAATTGACTTCAGTGTATGATTTATTTTTTATTGAATGACCCTGTAAAAAGAGACAGTCTTTGTTTCCCTCTCAGCCAGATGTATGTATAATCTGTGACAGTGAATACTCCCTTCTAACACACTTTTGTCTTTTGCATGAAACAGGACATTAGAACTCCTATTTTCAATCTGTCATATTTATTTTGAAGTGCTAAGAAATTTTGAATTCTCATACATGGATTTCCACTGTTATTCTTAATGAGGCAGGTCAAGTGTGATGATTTGCAATACCGTATTTCTCATGGTTGTTAGTAACATCTGACTTAAACAAGTTGATTTTTTTTTTCTTTTAGACTAAAGCACATTGTTTTATTTAATATTACATATTTTGTTTCTAAGTGAAACTCAAGAATATTAAATCTTTCTTAACATCAGTAATTGCTGTATGACAGTTTTGATTGTACCAAGCTTACTGTACATCAGTTTTTCCTGTCATGATGTCAAAGTTCCCAACTCTTTTTTTTACTTTTGGCTTTCATCTAAGCCTAATTAAGCACTTCTCAGGGAGATGGGGAGAGAGTACTCTGCTTATTATCTTCTTTATGGTCAAGTGTAGCTGATCTCATTAAACTGTGTGCAGGAACCTTCTCATTTCTTATGTAAAGATGGAGGAATGCAAGAAAAAGTCATAATATTTCGTCAAAAATAGAAAATAATTATTCACTCCTTTAGACTGGTACCATTCCTTCATGGTAGCTGGCCTTTTAAAGAACTACTTCAGATAAGAATTGCTAATAAAAATCTCTCCTGAATTTCCTGGGAGAGTTAATTATGGTTGTTTTTAGCTTAATGTTGGCAAATATTGTGACAACTTATGATAGCTGTAGGGCTAGGATTTTCTGCATGCAGCTATTATCTCTCAATTTCTCTGACTCTTTAATGTTCTGGACTGATATAGGAAGCTGCCCCTTTTTCCTACCCCTCCTTCAACAAAAATACTGGTCCTCACAGATAAAATATGATTGCTGTAGCAAGCCCACATGATGTTGCTGAGGATAGTGAAGG
This sequence comes from Eopsaltria australis, assembly GCA_034509425.1. Classification (NCBI taxonomy): domain Eukaryota; kingdom Metazoa; phylum Chordata; class Aves; order Passeriformes; family Petroicidae; genus Eopsaltria; species Eopsaltria australis. The sequence goes on from JAVTVJ010000593.1 coordinate 642,676, forward strand.
ACCAATCTTCTTCATTCCTGAAGAAAGACTGTGATATGAAGATGTATACAGAATATTCCGGTCAAGTAAACCTTAGTGCATTACTGTAGGAATAAATGAGATTCTGGCTCTGATCGTGGTCATGGACATTGAATATTTGTGGTTGGATTCCTCTGTGACGTGTGGGATATACTTACTTTCTGTCAGACAACATAATCCTGTCATTTCAAGCTGGTCTGCCAGGTAAATGAAATCACTTGGTCTTATTCCTGTGCTATGGTGTAAAGAAGATATTAAGCTATTAAAGAGCATTCAGAGGAGGGTTACAAAGATGGTGAAGGGCCTCGAGGGGGAGCCATGTGAGGAGTGGCTGAAGTCACCTGGTCTGTTCAGCCTGGAGGAGACTGACGGGAGACCTCATGGTGGCCTACAGCTTCCTTGTGAGGGGAAGAGGAGGAGCAGGCTCTGATCTCTTCTCCCTGGTGACCAATAACAGAAGGCAGAAGAACAGTGTGAAGTTGTGTCACAGGAGGTTTAGGCTGGATATCAGGAAAAGGTTTTTCACCCATAGGGTGGTCAGGCACTGGAACAGGCTCCCCAGGGAAGTGGTCACAGCACCAGCCTGACAGAGTTCAAGAAGTGTTTGGAAAATGGTCTCAGGCACGTGGTGGGATTTTTGGAGCCAGAAGTTGGCCTCAATAATCTTTGTGGGTTCCTTTCAGCTCAGCATATTTTATAATTCTATTGATCTGAAAGAGAAATGTTTCACAAATTATGTTAAGACTATTTCAGAAAAGACAGATTAGAGTGTTTGATGTCATCTATCCACTCCACCACTAAAACTTACTTTTCAGCATTTTGAAAACAAGATAGAGCTGCCAATAGAAGTGATGGGGTGTCCAGATGAACATCTTCCCCTGAGCATCTTCTCCACTGCAGCAGATCATCCCTCAAAATATTTTTTCATATAGTAACTATATCATTTTCATCAGGAACCATTCAAACTGTCTGTGCTCATTTTTGCTTATGATGTGCCAGTACCAGTTGCAGCATGTGTTGAACAGGGACGTGTGATACTTGCTGTTTGTTGCTAAACTTTCTTCATAATTATTACTTGGTCCCTTAAAGTTGAACAAGTTATTACATACAAATACGAAAAGAGCAGAAAGGCTGGCAAATTAAGAAGAGCTATCAATGCACTATACATGCAGTGATTTTCCTTAAGAAAAATCTTCAGCAGTGTGGGTTTGACTAAGACTATCAGCCTTTTTTCTCTTTCCCCCCTCCTTAAACAGAAAACAGTATTTTCTGTAAAATGTGCTGAATGCAAACACCTGGTAAAAAATGCAAATGCTGTTGAGATAATTATGATTTTAAATTTAAACTTTAAAGTAACATTATGAAAAACAGACCTTTCTGTCCTATATCTGAGTGAGACTACTACTCTTAGTAATAGCAAAACACAAATAATTTATACCTAGGAAAAAAATCCTATTAGATCCCAACCTGTGTATCTTAAAACATGCACATATATGTGAGATAGGTGAAATTTGAGGTTGATCTGGTTTTTGCAAAGAAAAGAGATACACTTGGAAAAAGGTAATTTTTACTAATTTTTTTTGATTCTGCACTTGTTTTCTGTGAAGTACTTTTATTAGAAAAGGTCTGGTCAACAAAATTGTATCTTATTTATGGGATACTATTTGGCAAAATAAACAAATAAAATTAGATACCAGAATTTACCCCAGAAATTACTGTCTCCCTGACACTCAGTTAAATTCATTGATACGTGTCCACTGCACGAGTTAGAAGAGCTTTTTGGAGAAGAAATACCTTGTATTTTCCCAATTTATATTTATTCAAACTCATCAGGCCAAGTTACAAAAATTATTTTTTTACCTCTTCCAAAAACGAATTCTTCATGCTAAATATGGAAGTACTTTAGTTAGCACTATGAACCTAAAAGTCTTAAATTCCCAGACATGAATTATAACCAGGTGTTAAATCTGTGAAACCATTCATCACCTCTCTCAACTCATTCGCTGTGGGCTATTGCCTATGTAAAGACCTCCCATAAAGCACGTAAAATCATTTTATGAATTCCAGGACTTTGTGTGTGGCTGTGTGTGTAAATCTTACTATGTAAAAAGACAAGTTATTTGGAGTCCATCCAAAACCTATTATTGGAAAGAGATATTCTTATACTGGGAATCTTGTTATCATCAATCAATAGTACAAGTAGGAGAAAAAATGTTCTTATTTGTCCCTTCAGATGACGTCTCTGACAAAATTTTAAAAAATTTCTTCTAAAGTAGTGTTTGTCATTATAGGTAGCCTAAACAATAAAAATGTTTAGTATGCTTTGACTTCCTTTTAATAATAATTTTAATCATAATCAAACTGATTCTATATCAAGGAATTAATTTTTTTCAGATAAATTCCTTTGTAACAAATATTTAGCTGTTGATCCATCGAAAAGAGACACTTGTTACTAACTTATTGATGAGAAAGTTTTACAGTATCTGGTCCAGTCATGTTTCCGAAAAGAGTAGATATACCTAAGGAGCTACTAAGCTTCTTCAAGTTTCTCAAAACTGTCAGCTGGCTAGGTGTAATAGACCCAAGTTAAAGGTACCACCGAGGGAATGCTTTGGTTTGAAATCAGCTTTGTTTTTTCTCTTGACCCGTAATTACACAGCTCTACCATCTTTAACCTTCTGTCCAGCTGTTGTCAGACCTTTGCGTGTGGTTGTAGCTGGAAAAAGATTAAGAGGTCAAATATGGTATTGTAAGGGAGAGGAAATAATGAGAATAATGAGGAAAGCAGGTTGTTGCTGTTGTGAAGACCAAAGAGCTCTGGAAGGTCCCAAGGGGGAGGGGGGGCCCTGGTGGAGGGCTCCCGGGACCAGGGGATTTCCCCCTGGGATGGAGGAAACAGTGGTTTAGCCCGGGGTCTGGCAGGATTGCCTGGTGGGATTGCCTAGGTCTCCCTGATAAGCTACTATTTATGTCAATAATTCCCTGTGGTCCAGAAAGTTCCCTTTGTTCAGTCATTGATTTGATCTTCCCTCCTGACCCCTCCCTCTCCTCCCCTCCATTGGACTGTTTACCCTGGACCCTCCCTAACTCTGCCCCTGAACCCTCAGATGATTGGTTGTTATTCCCCCTTATAAATTTGTGTCAGGGGGTGCTCGGGGCCTCGTGGTCCCTGGGCTCCCTCTGTGCAAGGCTCCACAATAAACCTGCGCAGAATGCCCAAACCAGAGGTCCCTCTCTTCTCTTCTTCAGCTGTTAGCTGCGCCTGTTCCTGCTCCTAGCGCGACACCTGCTAGGCGAGCAGCCCACTGGCAGGCTCATACTTGAAGCCTCCGGAGGGTCTCACCCTCGAGAGGGTCAGGGGCACTCGGGATCATTGCTAGCTGGTGGCTGCCCAAATCTGGGCGGGCATCCAGCGGCTAACCGATAGCAGGTGACTTGCAATGGAGATGATTTAACACGGAAAACTTTACTCAACTGAGAACAAGATTTCTGTATCTTATGCTATAGCTAACATTTTGTTGACTTGAACTTAGCAAATATTATTTATATACCAGAAAATTACTCAAAATGTTTTACTGTAGTATGTTTACAGATGTAAATTTTTTGTTTAAATTTCATGATTTATGAAAAAAGTGAAAGTTTCAGAAATTGCAGGATCCATTTAAATAAACTGATGCAGAATGTAAAATAGATAGAAGATTCATGAATTTCTAATGCAGCTGAGATTTAGAAAGCAAGATCTATAGCAGAAATGTGTTTCAAGAAAAATTATGTGATGTATTTTAAAATATTGCAATCTAATATCTAGTTTCTGCTATGTCATTCAGTTTATTACTCTGTATAATTAAAAAGTAGGCAGGTTTATATATTTTTACAGATGGAAAAGAAAAATTTTTAAAAAACACATATTCATTTGAAAACTTACTGTATTTGATATATACAATAGACTGGAATTTTTCTCAGACCTGCCCTCATTTCTCAAGTGAGATAAAAAGGCATAGATATTGCACAATATCCTCCCAGTTCATCACATTATGCTAGTTAAATGCCTTTTCATCTGAAATTCTCCTAAATACTTTAAAATATAGCAGTTTTCTAAAGAGTTCTTATGACTTTAAGACAAGCTGCATTTTTACAATATTTGGGCTCAAAGTTCAGTGTAGACTTTGATAGGATAGTAAACATGTAACGAAGAAGAACCTGACTATTTGGACATTTTAACTAGTATTTGGATAAAATTTCCCAGGTTTTGTTCTAGATGAAATTCTGAAGTATTATGCTGATTTACACATGTATTTAGCCTCATTTATTTATAGTTGAGACTGAAACGTAGCCTTTTTTTCCCCACTTTTGTGCACAAAGTATCAATTCATGCATTGTTTTTGTCTTATGAAAGATATGGGATTTGTTCAGGTCTTAGACAAAAGCTTTGACACCTTTCTACATGTTGTGTAAAGCTTTGTCTTTAATTTAATTAATTTAATTAAAATTACCAGTGCTTTAACATTTGCTTCTATCGTGGAGATCCTGAGACTGTGACATGTAATATGGATCAGAGAGACAAAATGTTATCTTTTACAGAGAAATGGATGAAAAGCTTTAAAACTTTTTTTCAGTTGAGAATTTGGGGCTTTCTTCTATTGAAACTGCAGAAAAAAGTGCAATATTAATTTATCTGAACTATGATGTATTTCAGAAATGTTTGAAAAAGTGCTTTGAATGAACAGGTTTATCACAACATTAGGAATGTGTGAGAAAAAGGTGGGTAAAGATGTTTGAGTACACTCTTTGTCATTTCTGCTGAAAATCTAAATTATGAAAATCTAAAGTGTGGTTTTCATTTTGCCTATTTGAGTTTCTGGCCAAATGCCAGCACACTTACCAAAATTTACCTGATATTTGCTGTGAGATGAGGATTAAGAGTAGGCAAAGCAGGCTCAAACTTTATAGAGTACAAAGAAAGTTTATTAATACACTTAAGACAAAGAAACAAAACAAGAAAAAACTGGAACAAACTCCTCAGCCCACCCCTCCTTCCCCCACCTCTCCATTTCTTTCTCCTTGACAACACACAAAAACCAACACTTCGACCTCCAGTCAGTTTACCACCTCTAAAATAGTTCTTGTTTCAGTTTATTTAGGGAGGGAAGTCTCTTTTGTTTATACCATGGATTTTCTGTAAGAAAAATACAGTTTTGTATGGGTCTTCTGCCTCACCACCAGCCGCTGCCCAGAAGAAAGATCTGCTGGTGGTGGTTCCCTCCCACACCAGTAGCCTTCCCACAGCCACTAGGGTGGGTCATGACAGTCCATGGGTTACCTTTTTAAGGATGCACAGTTCAATTGCATCAACAAAGAAAATCCCTTCTTCTGTGTTGAGCAACACAGGTTCTCCTGACAACACAAGTTCTCTGGCATTCTCCCTGGGACCAGGGCTCTGGGTCACAGCCTCTCCTCTCTCTTGGTTCTAGTTTCTCATCAGGCTGTACTTATTTAAACACTTGCCTTTACCCACGTATTTCAGTTCACTGGCTGCAATTAGAACCTCACATCCCCCCTTTGGACTATGTCTTCATATATTGCAGAGAATTTATTAGCTCAGTCCCCAACCATGGTTCTCCAAAAGAATTTTCAGCTTCACTCTCGAAGCACTTCTCATGCTCCTCCCTCTAGGCATCGGTTCTGCTTTCCTCACTGACTGTAAAGTCTCTATGCTGCATTTATGTAGATGTCCTCACTCGTTCCTCTCTCTGTGCAAGGAAGGATGGGTGTCTGTAAGTTTAGTCCAGGCATGGATAGAGTTAATCTCTCTCTCTCTCCGGCAGTGTGATGATCCCGTGCTCCCTGCCGGGCTGTTTGAACAGGTCCAAGTTGGATGGCAGAAGCTCTCAGAGTCTCTCTGCCTGGCTCTGCGGAGCTGGCTCGGCCTGCTGGGGCCATCTGGGCCCGGGGTGACAGGGCAGGGCCTGGCCCGAGCTGGATGGAGTCTGGCCCGATCCTTGCCTGGCCCTGTCTCGTGTAGCTGACATGTCAGCTGAGCTGGATCTGCTGAAAATTCTGTCTGGTTCCTCCCCCATTCCCGGCTGCAGCGGCACAGCTGCCATAAACCTCCCTTACCCTCCCTCCCTCCTTTGGAAGGAGGTGGGGGGCCTTACTAGGGAGAGAAGCAGGAGCTGCTCCTCTCTACACAGCAGCAGGCCAAAAGAGAAAGAGGCTCAGAGGTTCTTTGCTTATATATGAGTTTTCCTTGAAGGTGGATCAACTTTTTAATTGATTTACCTGCATATCAATCCTTAAAACTACCTGGTTATTGGCTCTCTCTCCCAGGAAGGAAGTTGTATCCCTTCCTGCAGCATAGGTCACTTCCTCGATTTTGACCCCTCCTGACTAACCCAGGACAGTTGCGGTTATTTCTTCTGAACTGTAAGAGTGAAGAACTTAATTCTGTTATTTTCTTTTTTTTCCCTACAATTTGATGGTTTAGAATCCAATCCTGTAAATATATAAAGTAGCATTAACTTGTCATAATTTTCAGATAATTTTGCAAAATAAAACACAGATTAAAAGAAAATTGTTTTATGAGTGGCAGAGAGATGTAAATAGCTGAAGAGCTATTTATCGTAAGGATGGAGGAATAGTTACACAGGGTAAGTTTGCGCAGGCTTGCTTTATAAGAGAATGCGGAGCAAACAGTTTGAAAATTAAATTGTTTTAAAATGCAAAAAATAAAATATCATCTTAAAAAAATACTTGTCACATTTTATTTATTAAAAAAAAAGAACCGCAAGTTTAACAGTGGCAATATGGTCATTTTGAAGTTTTAGCACACTATCTTTGTCTTGTTTGATTTTTGTCAAAATGATAACACATGGACTTCAAATATTTGTATAAAAACACTAATCTTTTTCAGATACTGTGTTTTCTTTGAATTCTTACAGTAATGGTGTGAACCAACATCAATTGAGACAATTGGAAACCATACTGAAGTTAATTTATTCTATATTTAATTTAGCATCAATTATTTGTGAATTATCAGAGATCAACCAGCAAGAAGTAGAGCTTCTCATACTACTTTGGATGCATCAGTCTGGAGATTAGCATTTCATCTCTTGAAACTAAATACAGTATGTATGCCAGTATGTTTTTATTTATTACTGTACTTCAGTAGCAAACTATGAACCACAATATGTTTCAATATTAAGGACAAAAAATACAATACTGTACACAGCTGCAGTTCTGCTGACAAATGATCAATGTGGAGTCATGCAACAGGGTCAAAGATGCTATTTGAAGGTGATAATACAAGCACCTAATAAATCATGTTATAAATAACAGAAAGAAATTCAAGTTAAAGTGCATTCAGAAAATTTGTGCCTCTTGAAAATAAAGCTAAGATTTAAAAAAAAATACCACAAACATTCTGAGTACCATTCAGGTGGCACTCTTTAGAAAATTCCAGAGGCAAAAAGTTGGTAGAAAATAAGTTTCAATTTCTTCTCTGTCTGTATGGCCAATATTCATAGAAGACTTCGACCATTGGTCCTCAAGAAAACAAAATAATTGTAAATAAAATTATATATTGTTTCAACAACTACTTGATTTTGAATATTTGTGGACACTGAGATTTCTACAATATTCTCTCCAAATTAGGAACTATTGCTGAATTAAAAGGCATCGTTAGTCCATTATGAAATTGTGGGTGCTTATCTCAGTCTGTAAATTGGATCCATTTCTTTGGTATAGCAATGTTTCAGAATACAACCTGTATTGTGCTTTGCAGAATTCTAGGTATATGACATTAGTGGCTCTTTTCTCATCCACCAACTCTATAACACTGTCATAGGAGACCATAAGGCATTATTGGTTCTAAAGGAAGCTATGTCACCAATCAGCTCCTTCTTCTCTATGTGCCTTAGAACAGCATCCAGGAGCATCTGCTCCATTACCTTTACAGTCACAGAGGTGAGAAAACCTGTAGTTCCCCAGGTGTTCTTTATTTCCCTTTTTAAAAATGGGTCTTACGTTTCCCCTTTTCTAATCAGTGAAAACTTCACTGGAATGTAATGCCTTCTCAAATGCGATAGATTATGGCTTAGTCACTTCCTCTGCCAGTTCTCTTGGAACCTGCAGATGTATCTCAACAAGTCCTACAGACGTGTAACTTCAGGTCCCTTAGATGGTCTCAAACCTGGTCTTCTTCTACAATAGGTAATTAATCATTCTCAGAGTTCCTGCCTTTGCCTTCCACCACTCAGGCGGTGTGGCTGGAGCACTTTCTGATGACAACAGGCAAAAAACTCATTAAGCACTTCAGCCTCCTCCGTAAGTTGGGTAACCAGGTCTCGTGCTTCTTTCTGGAGAGGTACCACATTTTCCCTAGTCTTCTTTTATCACCAACGTATCTACAGAAATTTTCCTTGTTGCCATTGACATCCCTTCAAGATTGAATTCTATCAGGGTTTTAGCTTTCCTATCTTAATCCCCAACTGCTCAGACAATTTCTCAGTACTTCCCTCTGCTTCCACCCTCATTTTAGACATCCTTTTTGTGTTTGTGTTTTTGTGCTCCTCCTTGTCGAGGAGCTCGTTGTTCATCCATATAAGACTCCTGGCATTTTTACCCAGCTTTCTCTTCAGTGGAATGCATCACTCCCTAGCCTGGAGGAGGTGATCCTTGAACCCTTGAAGCTAGCTTTCCTGGACCCTCTAGGGCTTTATCACATGGTACTGTACCAAGCAGACCCCTGATCTGAAGTTGATAAAATCTCATCTCCTGACACCAGGGTAGTGACCCTCTGTGAGCCCTCCTTGCTGCCCTAAGGATCTTGAACTCCATCATTTCATGGTTACTGCAACCAGGGTTGAACATTCCTCACCAGCCCCTCTTTGTTGGTGAGAACAAAGTCCAGTATAACACCTCTGCTTACTGGCTCCTCTACCACGTGGAGAAGGACCTCATCTCACATTATGTCATACAATCATATCATATCACATCAAATCAAATCAATTATCAGGGCTGCTTATAGCCCCCCTCAAGTATTCTTGCACATGATTGTTGCTATTTGGTGCAGAACACAAAATCTGTTGATCCAATAATATGTATGCCTTAACTTCTTTTCTTTTCAGACGTGGGGACTTTGGAATGCTAAATTTAGTGAGAAAACATCCAGAGAAGACCGGTTGGACATTCTGACATTCCAACCATCCATAAAACCAATGGCACTCTAGAAGACAATATTTAAGTCAAGCTGGCAAAGAAGTAGTTTTGGATTAGTTAAGATAAAATAACTGCAATAATTTCAAGTATGAATGAAGACAAAATTCAGGAACCCAAAATTAATCCAGTTTTTTCACTACCTTGAAGAACATTTGCCATCTACAGAGGAAAAGTGTGTGTCCAAATATCTAGTCTGTACTCATCCAAATAAAAACTGTCACCAAATCCCAAGCCTGACTTGAGTCTGTGAAATAATGCTCGGTAAAAATAGAACTGAGTTCCTGCAAATGATGACCACAGTTCTCATGGATGCCTCTGAGTATATGAGCTAATAGTTTTAATATGTGCTTCTCCATCTGAATTAAAGGAGTGATAACACTTCTGATAGCATTATTAGGTTGTTGTCTTATAGACAGGTCAATCAGTGTAGAAAAAAATGATATCACATCTCTCAGAACATAATCAGGTTCCTATTTAAATAAAGTAAAACAAAAGCTGTTTTGCATAAGCACGGGAAGGATACAGAACAAAATGAAAATATAGCTGGAGGGATGCTGGTTTTAATCAGGTAAAGACTGGCTGTTAGAACAAGGGGAGATGAAAATAGGAGAAAATTATGACAGCTGACAAATTAATCCAATTCAAAATCTGCTCTCTAAGTTAATTTTTTTTCCTTCTCCCTGGGTTTTTAATGCAGCATGAAAACATCCCCCAACAAAACAACAAAAATAACCACAAATCAAACCACATTAAATGAATGTGCAGAAGCCAGAGCTTCCCAGGCTGTTTGGAACATATTGAACTTTAATCATAGCCATTAAAGCAGAAGTAGCAAGTCTTTATTATCAACACAGTTTTCTCTTTTGACAAAATTCTTCTCTCTTTCCATTTTTTTGATAAATATATATATTATTTGAATAACAACTGCAGATGAAATACTTATATCACCTATACTAAAAACAAGGTCTTTTCATTTCAGTGAATGTTTTGCTCTGCCTTGACAGAGCAAAATTTTCCCTAAACATAATGATTACAGTTTAAGGTTTCTCCTAAGCATTCTCTGTCTCACCCATCTATTACACCATGCTTCTGCTGTGTTTTGGAAAACTGCAATTTGCTTGTTTGCCTTTTTCATTTTAAATTAATCTACCCTCCGTCACCACACTCAAGCACAAATGAGAACAGTGCTGCCAGAGAAGACACCCTAGTTATGACTGCCTGATTAATTTTTTTACTGAAACAACTGAGAATGAAGAGAAAATCAAAACAGTTTAAATGAAGTGTCTCACATAAACATTTAATTTGGAAGATGAAACAATGAGGTGTATACAGAATCTCAAATCTAGCACTGGGAAAATTCACATGAAAGAAACTTGAGAAAACTATTTATAGAACAAAAAAGTACAAATCCTGAAATCCTGCAAATAGCTAACAGATAAATCAAGACTATCATGCAATTAGCTTATAATTACAGTAATAAAAAATCTATTTTACTGTTGGGGAGTTGATTTTGATTTAAGGGAAGTGATGCTCTCCCTCTACTCTTGTGACAACCTACCTGGATTATATCAAGCTCTGGGGTCCTCAACATAATCAAAATACGGAGCTGTTGGAGAGAGTCCAGAGGAGACTGGCAGAGATGTTCAGAGGACTGAAACACCTCTCAGATGCAGACAGGCTGAGAGTATTGGAGGCATTCAACCTGGAGAAGAGAAGGGCCAGCAAGATCTTACAGCACCTTTCAGTAAAAAGAGAGGGGGACTTTTTACAAGGGCATGTAGTGACTGGACAATGGTTTTAAACTGAAGAAGAGTAGATTTAAATTAGACATAAGGAAGAAATTCTTTACTGAGAGGGTGGTAAGGCACTGCAACAGGTTTTCAAGAGAAGTTGTGAATTCCCTGACACTGGGAGAGGGCAAGACAGGGTTGGCTGGGGCTCTGAGCAACCTGGACTAGTGGAAGATATTCCTGTTCATGGCAGGGGGATTGGAATTAGACAATCTTTAAGGTTTCTTCAAACCCAAGCAATTCTATGATTATATTATTCCATGGATATTTTTTTCCAAATTCAGAACACTTTGAACTGTATTTATTGAGTGATACTGGAGTCTGATTATATAATAATAATATGAGAAAACAAAAAAAAAAAAAAAAAAAGAGGAGGTATATTAAGAGCTTATTCCCACAGTACCACACAGTTTATGCTTTATGTTAGCATCACAGAGCTCTATCCTTTGGGCAGGATTCCATTGGTTTACACTGTACATTGGTTTACAGGGAAACAAAATAATCTGGCAAACATTAAATAATGTAGTTAGGAGAAAAAATAATTAATTTTATTAGAGAATCTTATGTATATGTCTCCTAAAACATTCACAAAAATCAAGATGTATACTGAAGAGTATACATCTTTCAGGATGTAGAGCCCTCATGTCATGAGATAATGAATTTGGTTCTAGAGATGCTAGTATAGAATTGGTCACTTTGCATTCTATTGGTACAGAACACTGCTATAGTGTAGCACTACATAAAGTGTAGCTAGCTGGCTAGCTTTATCAACTCCTGAAAAAAGTGGTAAAGATCAAAAATGTTTTCTTAGCTATCTGTTACCCTAAACTAATAGAAAGCAACTTTTCATTAATGACTGGCCATGAAGTCAGTCTATTTCTTCTCTCATATTTTATTACTGTAGCCTTTCAGGTTTTACTTCTTCATTATCCCCCATGTTGTGATTATAATCTTCAACCTTTTTGTCAATTCCAATGTCTTCATCATTCTCTATTTCTTCTTCTAATTCATAAAAGTTATCTTCAGTTCCATTTATGGGATTTGAAAAGTAGCAATCCAATGACAAAACTGTTTGGCACAAGGCTCTTTCATTTCCCTTGAAGGGCTTAAAGCATGACTTGATTCCAGAATCCATTTTTACTATAAAAACTGAACAGTCTATTGTATAAAAGATTTGTAGCTGTAGCATCTTTCCTCCTAGTGTGACAAGACCAGAGTTCCTTTCTCTAGCAGCAGTCTTCACTGCTGACAACAGATAATCTTTGAATGCTTCTAGGACCAGCATTCCTGTTTTTCTTAGTAGCAGACATATCCTACTCCAAATGACATTCAGGCAATCCTTCACTAAATTTGTAGGTATTCATCCTGGGTTTGACACTTGACAACGATTCCAGTAGGCAGCTCTTCCTTTGGCATTGTTTTATGTATCAAGAAGACATAAAGTGCTGATTTTATACCATCTGTTGACACTGCCAATGATAAAGCAGTGTGCATTTTTTTTTCTGCATTTTTATTAAAATGGATTTTATGCCTCCAATTTCAACAATGTGACTTGATTTTTCAATTGCGTTACCCATTTGACTAAACAGATAGCCATAATCTTTACATAATTCCTGGAATGCAATGAGCTTTTTGGTGAGGTCAGAAGGTAGATGCTGGTAAATTACAGATCTCTACCAAAGGCAAAAATATATGAAATCACATCATTCCTATTCCCCTATACTGTCTTTTGCCTACTTGTTCTGAAATATTTTCTGATTACAGTATTTCTTGATCTTTCAGGTTAATGATTTCCTCTGTAGCTGGGATTCATCTTTTGTTTGAGTATGTACAAATACCACAGGTCATGGAGTTGCAGAATCATTCAGATTGAAAAGTTCTATCTAGTCCATCCTCCTACTCAAAATATGGCCACCACTAAATTCAGATCAGATTTTTCTTCTGTCTGTTAAAAACATTCTCTTTTGGGGGGGTGAACTGAATGATTTGTGAATAATTAGCAGATGAAAGTTTCATGTTTCCATTTTCATATTTATACCCCACTGTTGTTAGCTTTCCTCTCATTCTCACCATTATGAGGCTGTTTAGTTTGGTGGTTCAGGTTTCTGTTTATTTGTGGGCGTTCTTTTGGGGTTTTTTTTCTGTTTTTCTTTTTCTTTCATATAGAACCCCATGAGTATAAAATTTGAGCCATAACTGTTCCTCACACCTTTTTGAAGTTGGGTGTCTCACCTCCAAACCCTATTAATTATAATTTTATAATTAATAGCAGAATTCAAAAATACTCATAAAGCTACCAAAATCATATTGGAATTTTCTGAGCTGCGCAGTTCTGTGAATAGGAAAGAGAAACAGTATCAACCTATTGCTCTTGACTGTGCCATTACTCAATTTCAAGAAAATTCATCCTGCTTTAAGGAAAATAGATTCTGATGGAAGCTAGAGCTGGGAGGACATATTGTCCATACTGCAAGGAAATTTAGCAGCTCTTTAGTCTGTCAAGGATACTGTTCCAGAGTGCTACAGGGTTTTTATGGCAGAGTAGATGAGACTTTCAGATTTATAAAATGGAATTTAATCTTTTCCATGACAGGGATTTCAAGAACAATGGCTAGATTCTAGTGAGAGAAGAAAACTGGAACCTTTTCCAGTTCCCCACTTTGAAAGACTTTGACAAATAGAGCAAATAGTGTGTTTAAAACAAAGAAGATGTTTTGAGATCTCACTGCTGCCTTGTGGTTTTTTTCTCTTGCTCTGAGAATGTAGGTGCATTCTACACTTTGAATATGGGTTCATCCAGTGCAATGCTAGTTACATCAATCCCCTGTCGTGTCCCAGTATGCCCACCCTGAGGCAATGGCTAGATATCTTAAAATTAATAGATCTCTTCGAGTTTAGGAATATCCTCTTCCTAAATAACTCATCATATGGAGTTTGAGCAGTTCAATATTATGTGCAAATTATCTTTTGATCTCTCTTCAGTAGCGTAAAAAAACCCATGGAAACTGCAAGTAGACAAGGACCTAGAACAAATTCTTGAATAAGAATCAAAAATGTATTCAGTGAATTTTAACTAAATGGAACATGCATTCAAAATAGCTGATTATCATTCCTACCAGACTGGGAGTTGACCTAGCAAAGATTTTATTTCTTGTAAAAATTCAGTTACTCCTCAAGCACTTTCAGTATCAAGAGAGATTCATCAGACTCTTCTCAATTAAAATGAAGAAATAATTTAACTTATTTGGAGTGATAATGACTAAGTATCACCCAACAGGAATGCTACTTGCAGTGTGTCCAAAGAATCACTGATTTTTCTTGACCCACCTCTTTCTGTACAAATTTGGGGCTGCAGGTTTGCATGAACACTGTCACAATCAGAAACCACACTTCCTCAGTGAATTAAGATATATTCAACTACAATTGACCATCATGGCCTTTTCTCTAGGGCAGTAGCTCTGACCGATATCCCTGGGATTTTCCTTCACGTAAAGAACAGCCCACATCACTCAACTCAGTAGGGAATAGACCCTCTGATCACCAACTTCATCCCACACAGTGAAAAACTAGAGATGGGGATCTTCAGTTCTATGAAAAAAGGTTATTTTTCTATATAGTGACAAAAGATGAGAGAGAAAAATAATCACATCTTCTTCCTTATGAAGTCCCAACTCCTGTCGTCAAAGGTAAGCAGGCAAGGACAAGTACGGCTCAGAGGATGTCAAGAGAAAAACAGCATGACCAAATAGGCTGCTGTAATAAAAGAGAATAAAAAAAAGTGATTATGCGCTTTCCCACAGAGAGAAGCACATTCCTTAGCAACCATGAATTGTTCAGCTAGCAACAGCATGGAAGTACTGTAAGACACAGAGCAAAACTGTAAACTATGTGGAAAATTCACTGAACGTCCTGGGCTCAAAGGGCAGGGTCAATGGTTTGAAGTGCAGCTGGTAGTCAGTCACTTGCCATGCCCCCAGGGTTAATGGAATAAACCTGTGCAATGTGCAATGGTACAGCTGGGGTAGGAGCTGCACAGAAAACCATTCTGCAGAAAATAGCATTGGGGTCCTGTTGGACAACCAGTTGAACAGAAGCATGAATGTACCCATGCAGCAAAAGCCAATTGCATACTGGGCTGTACTAGCAAGAACATAGACAGCAGATTGAGTGAAGTGGTTATTCCAATCAATGCAGCACTTTTGAGAACCCATGTGGAACACTGTGTCCCATTTGGGGCCTAGCCTGTATAAGAAATATATCAGCAAACTGGATGAAGAATAATGGAAAATGACCCAGATCTTTAGGGAGCTGCAGGTCATCATTTATAATGAGAAGTTGACACAAATGGATTTGCTCATACTTAAGAGGATAAAGTTACAGTGGGATCTTACACTGCCTACAAATGTCTAATGGAAACTATATGCAAAAGAACAAAAGCCAACAGATACAAGTTCCAGAAAAAGAAACTGCAGTCAGATATTAAGATATATATTATTTTTTAAAATTATGGTAGTTAGCCAAGTATTGAAAAGAGTTTCACAGAAGTTGTGGAATATCTACACTCAGTTGCATCAATTCAAAACTCAAGTAGACAGCATAGTGAGCAACTTTATCTAATTCTGAAGCTTGAACTGACTTGAAAATTGTCCTTATGGAGTTGGACACCTCCATATGCTCCTTCCAATGTACATAATTTTGCTGTTTCTCTTCTAACAACTGAAACAACTGAGGGATCAATCAAAGTTTTACACACCTGCAAGAAGAACAGGCAATCACTCTTTATGAAAGGAATTCTTGTTAGCTAGAAGTAAACTTCAAATCTGTCATTCCTTCAGGATATCTCTGTAGTATCTTGACCCTTGCTGGATGCCAGGCACCCACCAAAGCCTCTCTATCATTCCCCTTCTCAGCTGGACAGGGAAGAAAATTGTAACAAACTTTAACGTGTTAAGATAAAGACAAGGAAAGGTCACACACAAAATGTCATCAGCAAAACAGATTCAAATTGAGAAAGTTAGGTGAATTTATTACTAACCAAAAGCAGAGCAGGATACTGAGAAATAAAATAAATCTTAAAAACAACTTTCCCCTTCTACTTCCTCCTACCTAGGCTCTATCTTCTTCCCCCACAGTGATGGTAATGGGGGCTATAATTTTTTCATCACACATTGCTCCTGCCACTGCTCAGGGAGAAGAGCTCTTCCCCTGGTCCAGTGTGGGGTTCCTCCCACGGCAGACAGACTTTCACAAACTTCTCTAACGTGAGTCCATCCCATGGCCAGCAGCTCTTCCCAAAGTGCCAGCACAGTTCACTTTTCCATGGGGTTCAGTCTTTCAGGCACAGCCTGCTCCAGGGTGGGTCCCCCACAAGGTCACAAGTCCTACCAGGAAACTTGCTTTAGTATAGACTCCACTCTCCACAGGTCTTCAGGTCCCTGACAGGAGCCTTCTCCATCATGGGCTTCTCACAGCTTCACTGCCTCTTTGGACATCCAGCTGTTCCAGCATGGGTGTCATCCATGGGCTGCAGGGGCACAGCTGCTTCACCATGGTCTTCACCACAGGCTTCAGAGGAATCTCATCTTCAGCACCTGGAGCACCTCATCTCCTTCCTTCTTCATTGACCTTGATGTCTGCAGAGCTGTTCCTCTCATATATTCACAATCTGCTCTTCTCTGACCACAATTAAAACTGCACAATATCTTTTTCTCCTTCTTAAATATGTTATCACAGAGGTGTTATCATCATTCCTGATTGGCTCAGCTTTGGCTAACAGTGGGTCTGTCCTGGAGTCGGCTGGAATTGGCTCTGCCTGACATGGGGGAAGAAGCTTCTTCAGCTTCTCACGGAAGGATTCAAGACTGCAGCAGGCAGGCAGTGTGACAAGTTACCAGGAATGGTTAAGAGAAGTTCCTGATGAATTTACCTTAATACCAGACACAAGAACTGTTGAAGATCTGAGGTCAAAAATAAGTGACTTGCATCATGATAGATTTTCCTGGTGATGGTATGGGAGGTAACAGCTAAGCATACCTATACTTTCAAAAAGTGTCAACAAAATTTGAGGAATATATGTGAAGAATACCAGTTGATTTTGTTCATTATGCAAAACTTGTCTGTAATGAAAGCCTTGTGAACACAGATAGATCTTAAGTAACACAGACTGATGATGATGGTGGGAATCAATGACAGAATTTGATGCATTCTGTAAATGTAAGAAGTTCTTTCCCAGTCTTTCACTATAGATTTGAATGTTTCACTTTAAACTTGTAACAGGTTGTAACAGCTGCAAAGAGATTAAAGGCTTTGCATTGTGTTCCTTTACTCAATTTCATTTTATGTTAAAGCTCAAAGAAGACTTCAGGGGTGAGGGGAAGTGTAGGCAGAAGAAAGAAAGAAAAAAAAGAGATAAAAGAAAAAATGAAGGAGAAAAAAAGAAAAAGGAAGTCTTTGAAAAAAGCTTTCTAAAATCTGAGCTCTAATGACAGGAGTATAATTTTGAGACTCTCTGGGAATACATCAGAATTCATAAAAGCAGAGTTTCCATTTGCCACAGTGTTATTCTAGTGTAAACATTTGCCACTACAGTTGAGTTGCTGAAGGCGGATTACAAAGATGAGTTATTTCTCTCTCTTGTGGATTTTTTTTCCCTGATAACTTTTGATCCATGTAAAAGATGCGCAACCTCTGTCAGATGATCTTGCAGGCCTTTCTTAAGTGATTGTATTCCTAATTATGAGTAATTTGAAAGTAATTTTTCCTCCAAAGTATAGCCTAAAAAATGTAATTTTTGCTATTACAAGACCACAATCTGTGATATTTATCTCATCAAGTGAGTACTGAGTGTCTTTTTGTATTGGCAGCTCTGTGACTACTGCCTGTGACAATAGGCTGACAGACCAAGGACTTGCCTGCTGGACAAAATCATAGCCCTTTCTTTCATGTGCCAGGGTGAGGGCTACTATGAAAGCAATTGGATGGAGAGAGAAATACACAAATAGCTCCAGAACTTAAGAGGATGGAAAGCCCAGCTCTAACATGAAACTCCTAGCAACAAATTCAGTAACCTTGACAACTCTCTATAACACCTGTCTATACTTCTTAAGCTGAATTTTCAGCACTAGACTTTATTTTCTAAAATAAAGACATGTTTAAGCGGCTATGTAAGACTATAAAAAGCATTATAAGCAATCTGCCCCTGTTGACTGCATCATTGCAGGCACATCCTACTTCTTGCCTCAGTTTTAGCCAAGCCATTACTTTTCTGTCACAGCAGACACTGTTTTCTTTACTTCATCAGAAACTCCTGTGATCTCTGAGGTTTGACTTACCTGTTCACTGTTCCTCACAGAAATGTCTCTACCACCGTGGGATCTGCCAGCTCCAGTTTCTAGCTCTCCTCTCCTTGGTTCAGCTTCCCACCGCACAGTCTGGAACAGTAGTTATTCTGGCGCTACACTGTTGCCATAAAGGAAAAAAAAATGCGCCAGAAAAGTCAGACACTGTCAATTAGAGGCACTCTCAGACACCGTCTGCCCATTTGTACAACTAAGATCAGGATCCACACCAGTGATAGGCTGCATTTGTTCCTCTCTGGAGAGGTTTATTCTAGAAATGACAGTATAGCACTCTCTCACCACTCTGCTTGTCAAAAATGCCTTCCTTGAAATTGAAGGCTGTGGTTAAACCCCAATCTGAGTCTTAGCAGTCCTTGGAGAAAATGGGGAAAATTCATGTGGAAGAAAGAATGCAAAACCCAGTAACTGATATGGTGTCTGCCTACAGTCTAAATGTGCTGCTGAGAGTAGATGAATAGCTACATTTGGCAAGCTCTTAAATGTTTTTTTCAATAGCTTCATGTGTATGATGCTCTGTTTTACCTGCTGCTTCCAACTTTCTGAAAAACATTAAAAAATAAGGTAAAAATCAAATAATAAAAAAATATCTTCAGGTATTGCCTAACAGTTTCTTCAGATGGAAGAGGCCAAGAGGAGAAAACTTCTAATGTCTATTTCTCTCACATGCTTTGTCATTTTCACTGACTAGTAGTTTCAGACTACCTTTGTATATGTCTGCTTGGGTATATTAAGTATGTGCAGGGACAGTAGAGTTTCATTATTCTAAATGGGTATCTCTTGAAGACTATTCCAGTTTGTGACCTATGCCCAGATTTCTTTTCACTGAAATAAGGAGTTATACGGTGTTGATGGGTCCAGCTTTTTCCTGAATCACATGTAGATGAGGTGTGGATTGTATATGACTGGAATTTAACTCTCTAGAATACCTCTACATGTATTTGTTTCTCAACCCCACCCCACCTAATACAACAGGTTATCTTTTTTAAAAACTGTTAGCAAAAAATGAACAGGAATATTTTTTTTCAAATGTATTTGCATAAAAATATTTACTCAAAATCATGTGCATAACTGCAATTATGAGCAGCATCTTAAGAAAGGCAGTATCAATGTTCATAGAGTCATAGAACCATTAAGGTTGCAAAAGATCTTAAGTCATCAAGTCCAACCATCAAATTACCATCACCACCTTGTTTACCAATAAACCCTGTCTTCACATACCATATCCACACGTTTTTTCAGCATTTCCAGGTGACTCCATCATTTTTCCAGGGCAGTGTGTTCCAATGCTTTGCAACCCTGTCCATAACTTTTTTCCCCTAATATCTAATTTAAACCTCCCCTGAGGCAGTTTCCCCAAGTTCCTGAAGTTTCTTCTCAAATGACCTATGATACAACACCTAGTACCAACATTTCCATGTTGATAATAGATGTTGACCCATAGGTCTTGTGATAAGCAGACATTTTACCCACAACTTGCACATAAAATTCCTTAGATCATCACATTCTGTTGTCACTGTTCAGTCATTCATGGCCATCCAGTTAATGCTGCTAGTCCAAGATATGTATTTAGTGATATATAAAAAGGTATATTACACAATGAGAACTTAATTTTCGTCAAGATGTTTCCTTTGCTTTTTACTTCCTGTAAAACAACTGCGTGAATAAACATAGCACTGTAAAGATATCCAAAAAAACTAAGGGCTGATCTTCTGGCTCAGTTGGAAATACACATTATTAATCCTTATAATCCTTCTAATCCTGTAATAAGTTAGTTTCTTCACCCCCTTAGTTTATTTTTCAAGTTTTATGAACATCCCAAGGAGTTTAATGCCCAAAATTGGCCAATATTGCAATAATAAAATCATAGAATCATTAATGCTGGTAAATACCTTAAGGTCATGGAGGCTACCCATTAACCCAACTCTACCATGTTCATCACTAGCCCTTGTCTCTGAGTGCCACATTCATATGTTTTTTTAACTCTTCCAGATATGGTAAATCTACCATTTCTCTGGGCAGCCCATTTCAATGCCTGACCACCCTATCAGTGAAGAATTCTATCCTAATATCCAATCTAAACCTCCTCTGGTGCAGCTTGAGATTGTTTCCTCTCGTCATATCACTTGTTACCTGGGAGAACAGGCCATCCCTGACCTTGCAACACCCTCCTTTTAGGTACCTGTACAGAGCTATAAAGGCCCCCCTTGGTCTTCTTTTGCCCAGGCTAACCATCTCCAGTTCCCTCAGCACCTCACAGGACTTGTGCTCCAGACCCATCACGAGTTCTGTTGCCCTTCTCTGGGCTCACTCCAGCACCTCAATGTCTTTCTTGCAGAGAGGGGCCCAGGACTGGACACAGGATTTGAGGTGTGGCCTCATCAGTGCCAAGTACATGGAGACAATCACTGCCCTGGTCCTGCTTGCCACACTATTGCTGATACAGGCCAGGATGCCATTGGCCTTCTTAAACACCTGGGTGTTCTGCTGGCTCACATTCTGCTGTTGACCAACACCCCAGGCCCATAAAATCTCAGGAAAACAATTTGTCCTTCTTTCAATTTTTCCTCTGGAAATATTATCCTGCCTCCCCAAGGTTTAATCTCATTTTCTGGTTTCTACTCATATTTACGATATCTCTAAGGCCCTTAAATTTGCGTCAATGACCTTGTAAGACTCAACCAATTTAACAGTATGTGATTTTATTTTCAGTTCTGCCTGAATAACAAGTCAACTAAAGCTAAATCTAATAACGGTGGTCTTGTAGAACCACAGTGGACACAATTTCATACCTATTTTAAGCAATTCATTTTATCCTTTGTGAGTTTCAGACAATTTAAATACATATGTTGAAAACTCAAGGAAAAATTAATTTTAAAAAATTAATTTTGTGAGGTATAGTATCAGAAATGTTACCAAATCCTCATTCTTTTTTTTTTATCAACTGGCCTTGGGAAGAAGCTGATCTTTAACAAATGTACCAAAAAAACCAATCAAGCTCGCATATCTTAGTTACTTAATTTGATCTATGTTCAGAACATTTTTACGTGGATGGTATTTACTAAAGTATATAAATTCTTAGATTGTGCTTTTCACTGTGTTTTTCAATTAAAGTAATTTTTCTCACTGTCCTTAGGTTCATATGTATAGCTGTAGAGTCACAGAGAGACATATATTAAGACTGGACTTAATCAAGTTTATTTTGGTTCTTTTTGTCAAAAAATTGACAAGTTACTGTATTTGCCATGAAGTTCTCAAACAGTAGTGACAAACAATAATTGGTGATATTGGACTTCTATTAATATTCTGTGCTTAAGAACAAGACAGCTTCTGAAGTTCATCATTTGTTCAATGTTTCCGTGTCATTCATTGGTATAATTAAAGTAATAAAGAAGAGTGAATGTAAGAAGTTATATGAACAACAACAGCCAGACTTCTGTTCATATTTTTGTAAGAATCTGCTGGGAAAATAATCCTCCCTTTATAGGTAATATGCTGTACTTCTCATATTTACTTTCTGAGAAAAACGCATCTCTATTTCTAAAGAAATTGAAGCTGCCTTTAATTTCCCATTAAACAGTTTACTAGGTACTGTAAAAAATACATGCAACCAAACAAAAAATTAAATCAAATTAACATAGCTCAAGGGTCACAATGGAACACCTCTTGACAATATATCTCAGAATACCATCTTTCCTTTTATAGCTCTTAAAAAAGTATGGATTTTCATTCTTTTTACATGGTTCAAGAACTGTAAGAAAAAAGTTGAGGCATAGGAAGCATAGCCTAAGTCATTCTAAAGTCTGTGGAAGCCATTGACTCTATCAGTCTGTAATTAAAAAAAAAAATTTAAAAATGGGGTTATGAAGGAAACACTATACTACAACACAAGAGGCTGAGAGAGCTGAGATTCTTCAGCCTGGAGAAGAGAAGGCTCTGGGGAAACCTTATAGCGGCCTTCCAGTACTGAAAGGGGGCAACAGGAAAGATGAGGAGGGATGTTTTATATGAACATGTAGTGATAGGGCAAAAGGGAATGGCTTTGAACTGAAGTAGGGTAGGGTTGGAGTAGGTATCAGGAAGAATATCTTTATTGTGAGGTTAGTGAGACACCGGAACAGGTTGCCCAGAAAAGTTGTGGATGCCTCATCTCTGGAAGAGTTCAAGGCCAGGTTGTCACAGCAGCCACCCATGTAGCTATCAAAATCTATGCAAACCTAATAGAGATATACTTTTTAAAAGATAAATTCATTCCATATGCAGAGAGATCCAGCAATCCTATAAGATAGTTTTGTGCATAGTTTCTCTTCTCATTATATTCCTTTTGGGGAAGAAGATCTAAATCTGGCTAATAGATCTTCAAATCCCTTTAACTCTCTTTGCTGTTGATATGCCAAGTCCTTACTAATAGCATATCACACATTTAAAAATATTAGACAATCTAATACCTCTTCTCATCAATCATTCTGGCCTTGGATGCATGTAGTCACTTTTCCAAGAAGCTTTCACATTAAATCTCCTCACTCTAAAATTGCTTAGTCTCCTTGACATTATAGATTCATTGTACAATGTCAGAAAATATTAGAAACATACCATTTATGCAAGAGAGAGGAGACTCAGGGACCCTGTGAAGAACATGTAACTATACTGGAGGAGAATCTGAAATGGTATCAGAATTTTCTTTCTTCCAAAGAGAACATTGGTGTAAGTATTAAATTTTCAAATGAAATCCTGAAGATGAATGAGCCCATGATGCTTGTTGTGCTTATGCACTTTACACTGTGTGTACCACAGAGAAATGAGATTTATGCTGGGGAATGAGGTAATCAGCAAGTGGCATTGACAAGTGCTAAAGGCAGGTTCCTGCCCTTGTTATGTGCGACAGTGTAGGTGTCACTTTAGGAGTCAGCAACATCACCCCTCTCTTTTAAATAAAAAGAGAGAGGCCAGCAGTTTTGTCATGAGCTCACCTGTGGCAGTACAAGAGCTGATCAGTCTGAGAGAAGCAAATGCCTCTTGGGGTCAGATCATTGCTACCTTCTCTCAGTCAGAGAAGGCAGAAGTCAGCTCTGTGGTAGGCTTTCAAGGACAGTTCATTAAAATCTTTTCTGTTCTGTGCAAGGTTTACATACAATGCGATTTACAGGAAAAATACTGGAAGTTCTCTGAAACAGATGTCATGGGCTCAGATGGGCACAATAACAGGATGCTGACATTGCCAGGAGCATTGCTCATTGAACAGTAAAGTATCAGAAATAAAGACTAAAATCCTCTGTGCAGCAATGATGAGAGAGGAGTGAGAAAACAGTGTGTAAAACAATCCTGTGAGCACCAAGGTTCACAAATAAGTGGGACGAGATGGTCCAGTTTCTAGAACAGAGATTTCTTTGCAGCCCATGCACAGATATCCACACTTTAGCCTGTGGAGAACCCCATACTGGAGCAGATGAATATGCCCTAAATCATGGGACCTGTGGGGAACCCCACAGGACCAGACTGTTTGGACAGAAGCTGGGTCCATGTAGAGGGCTCAGGCTGGAGAACAGGAATTGTTAGGAAGAAGGAGTGGCAGAGTGTAGCTGTTACGAACTGCCATAACATCCATGTCCCATCTTCCCTGAGCTACTTAGGGGACTAGGGGGAGGTAGAAATATAAGGAGTGAAGGAACAACATTGAGCTTGGGTTGAAGAGGTAAAGTGGAAAGAAGGTGTTTTTATTTTCGTCTTTGTTTCTTATCATTGTACTATACTTTTAATTGACAACAATTAGAATTAATTTTGATGGCAGTTAGTAAGCAGACTTCCTGTCTTTACCTTGACCCATGAGAAGGGGAGTTTTTTCATCTTTTCTCCTCCTAGCCATGTTGAGGAAAGAGAGTGAGAGAGCAGCTGGGTAGGGGTCTGTCACTAATACACCAAAAAAAAATGATGGTGAATATCTTTTGAACAACAGGGAAAGGAGAGTGTTCCATATTAACTTCAAATATTTTTTCCTAACTTAACAGGTTCACAGTAAGGCACACTTTTATTCTTTTTGTGATTTTTTTTTTGTGGTAACTGGTACATTCTAAATTAAATTTACGCTTCTCTACATTCTCACATAAATCAGTACAATTTTCTGACTGCACAAATATTGTCTTGCCATAAACCTTTCAAAAATGAGAAAAGAATACACCATACCTAAATAATTTAATTATTATCTTCAGTATTGGGTTTGCATGGCAAGGTGTTGGTGGTAGGGTACTGTCAGGGATATTTCTGTGAGAAGCCAGTGCCCAATGCAAGTGCCCCATGCCCAATAGTGACAATTCCGGCCAGCTCCAAGACAGACATGCTGCTGGCCAAGGATGACTCCATCAGCAACAGTGGTAGAACCTCTGTGGCAACAAATTTAAGAAGGGCCAAAAGTTGCTGCATGACAGAAGCATCAGCCAGAGATGAGTGAGAATATTTCAGAGAAATAACTCCGCAAATGCCAAGTTCAATGAAGAAAGAGGGGTAGGAGATGCTCCAGGCCCTGCAGCAGATATTCCCCTGCAGCCTGTATTGAAGACCATGGTGAAGCAGCTGTCCTCCTGAAAACCATGAAATCCATGGTGGAGATCCACCTGCAGCCCATGGAGGACCTCACCCTCCATGGATGCAAGTGGATGCACTCAAAGGAGACTTTGACTTCATGGGAAACCTCTGCTGGAGCAGGGTCCTGGCAGCACCTGTGGCCTTTTCAATATAGAAACTCATGCTAGAGCAGGTTTGTTGGCAGGACTTGTAACTCCATGAGGGACCCACATTGAAGCAGCCTGCTCCCTAAGGACTGCAGTCTGTGGAAAGGCTCCATGCAGTTCATAAAGAGCTACAGCTCATGAGAAAAGCTTTTGTGGAAGAAGTTCGTGGAGAACTGTCTCCCACTGAAGGGACCTCATGCTGGAACAGGGGGAAGAGTGTGAGGAGTTCTCCCTCTGAGGAAGAAAGAGTGGCAGAAACTACATGTGATGAACTGACATCAACCCCCATTGCCCATCTCCTGGAGCTGCTATGGGGAGGAGGTGATAGAAAATTCAGAAGTGAAGTTAAATACAGGGTGGAGGGGGGAAGGAAAATATTTTAAGATATCATTTTACTTCTCATTATTCTACTTTGATTTGATTGATGATAAATTAATTCTTCCCCCAAAATTATGTCTGCAGTTATCAGAGATTAACTCAAAATCAGGAAAAGATTTGCATTAGTTCAGTAATGCAGTGTTAAAAGGAGAGAAAACCTTTACATATATATAATTAAATTAACCTGAAAATCTTGAAATCTAATTTGAGCATAGAATTGTAGAATGGTTTGGGGAGGAAGAGACCTCTAAATATTACCTAGTCCAATGTGCCTGCCATGGGCAGGAACACATTCCACTTGATCAAGTTCCTCAAAGTTCTTTCCTGCCTGAGGTTGGACACTTTCAGACACTCATTCCAGTGTCTCATAACCCTCAGAGTTAAAAAATTCTTTCTTATCTCCAATCAGAACATACATTCTTTCAGGTTAAAACTGTTGCCCCTGGTCTTTTAGCTACAATCTCTGGTAAAAAGTTTCTCTATACCAGTCTTAAAAGCCTCTTTTAAGTATTGGAAGTCCACAACAAAGTGTCCCTGGAGTATTCTCTTTCCAGCCCCAGTAATATCAGCTCTGTCAGCCTTTCTTCATAGACTTATTTCAGCCCACTCAATATTTTCAAGGGTCTCCTCAGGACCCTCCAAGAGGTTCATGTCTTTCTTGTACTGGAGGCTTCTGAACTGGATGAAGTGCTGGTGAGAACACAGGAGAGGAGGAGAAAATCTTCATCAACCTGTTGTTCATACTGCTTTTTAAGCAGTCCTGGATATGAATAACTTTTTGGGTTGCAAGCACATATTACCCACGCCTGTTAAATTTTTCATTTATCAGTACCCTCAGCTCCTTCTCTGCAGGGCTGTTCTAAACCCATTCATCCACTAGAATGTAGTGATATTGACGATTACACTAGGCCTTGCTGAATTTAATGAGGACCACATGGGCCTTTTTTAAGCTTGTCAAGGTCTCCCTTTCCATCATCTCTTCCCTCAAGTGTACTAGTTGAAGCACTCAGCGTGGTGTCATCTGCAAATTTGCTAAAGCTGCACCCAATCCCACTATGTCATTTCTGAAGGTTTTAAACAGTGTTACTCCTGGTCTGGATCCTTGAACAACACCAGTTATTACTGGTTTCCCTTTGAACACTGAGCTGTTGATTAGCAATCTTTCAATGCAGCCACCTTGCAAATTCCTTCTCCTTCTAATAGTCCACCCGTCAAATGCATGTATCTCCGATTTAGAGACAAGGATATCATGTGGGACCATGTCAAAGGCCTTACAGATGTCAAGGTGGATGTTCACTTGTAGAAGTCCACCAAGTTAGGCATCATTTACCCTTGGTGAACACAGGATTGTTGTCTCAGTTCACCTCTTGTCTTTCATATGCTTTGACAGATTCCAGCAGGATAACGGGTAAGAAGTTCCCAGGTTCCTCCCCTTTATCATTTTTAAAAATAGACATGATGTTCCCCTTGTGGTTGGCCTACATAATTTTGGAGTAGCAGTTGAAAGTCAAGGTGCATACCCAAAGGGATGCCAAAAGACATGTATTTGTAGGCAACTCAATTGAGTTTTGGATGCAAAGGCTCAATTACCTAGGCACCAGTGTCTGACACTTCAAATGACTCAGAGAGTCATTCTTATTCTTTTCATGTAGGCTGCATCAAGCCCTTGGAATGAGATAAGCTAGTTTCATTTATTTGCAGTATAGGGGTATGCAGGGGAGAAAAGTATGTACTTCCACTGTAGAGAGGTATTCACCTGGCAAAATATAGATGTTTGCTTACAGTGAGCTCAATGCTTCTCTGAATTTCTGATAAAAATCTTCATTAACCAGAACTCCAAAATATATTTTGTACAGACTGGAATATACCACATTGCTATTGTTATCAGTAGGATACACGCTTTGTGTTAACTTTACTCAGACTTCTGCACTCAGTTAGGAATTTTACTCAGTGTCTGTAGGTCTGTTTTAACTAAAACTGCAAAATTTGATAGGGGTTATGAAACCATCAAGAAGACTATTTCCTAAAGCCTAAATCTGGTTCTGTGGTGATCTATTTCCTATAGCTTGAGCTACCAGGCTTATTCTGCTAAGGCTTAATGTTGATTCTGCAATCATATGATTTAATCAGAGATGGTAAAATTCTAATATAATGTAATAAACAATTGATCAACTTTTTGGCTAATAAGGTGGAAAAAAAGTTCTTAATAGACTGTTTAAGAGCAAATAAAAATAGCCTCAGATGGTCCCAGGACCTGAAAAGTACCCTCCACCATAAACTTCATGTTCCTGTCAGTAAAGCATGCTAATTGCAAACCCCCCTGTTCTTCATGAAGATGAGTTGCATCATCAGCTCCAAGACACCAACAAGATAATTGTTAGCATTACTGTAGATGGGCAGCATGTAAATTCAAATATATTCAAATGTTATTGAAACTATAAGTTGTTTGACAGAGATGCTTCATGAAAATCATCCAACACGTGGAGGGTTATTTAGTTTATACTTAGCTGCTTATATGGTTGGCATCTAAATGAAGATGATCAGAACCCCATCCCCTAGAGATGAATCAATTTAAGTATTATACTCATAAAAAGGTGATATGCCATATTTGCAGCTAATAAATGACCAGTATCCGTCTTCAGCTCCTGCATTACCAAAAATAGGGGTCATTCATACTAACACTAAGCAAGGCAGAAGCACCCTGGATTCTGTAACCTTTTTGGGGGAGGGACTCTCTTCTTTTTGCAATGGAAGACATATAAATAAAAATAACAGATACAAATAAAAAGTGGAAACAAGACATGCAAGTATTTTTTCAGTTACTGTTATGTACAGTAACTGAAAAATAAGAATAAGAAGGCTGAAGGGAAATAGCTCTACTTCACAGTTAAATTCTCAGAGCTAATGCAGTATAGAAAATTAAACAGTAGTGGGTATAGGTATATGGTTTGAAGGGAGAAAAAAACTAATACTATTTTTATATTATAGAGTAATATGCTGTGCACAAGTAGTTATTTATCTAAGAGTTTTAGATTATTGACAGTACTTAACACATAACACAGAAAATTAATACCACTTATGTTGATGTCATTTTTTAAGAGAGACCAAAATTGTACAAATGGATTAAGACAACTAAACCAGTGTGAATTCTTAATTCCCAATCACACTAAATTATTTATTAACTCCCACAGACATCTCCAAGAGCATTCCTTTTTTTCATTTTTGTATTCGTAGTCATATTATCCAAGCTGAAATGGTTCAAACTCATATAGGGAAAAAAATCTCTGAAACAACAAAATATTATAGGAGGTCAGTTGTTTTGTGGAGTATTTGAATATATGTGTATACATATTAACAGCTCAGTTTATATGTATGCTAAATGTTAGCTTCACAGAATCATTGTTATACCTCTAAAGAAAATACGTATTTAAAACATGCTAATTCAGTAAGAACACTGCATAGAATTCATCTAACAATGTCTTACTGTTTTTTATTGTATATATTACTACATATTTTAGGGCAACAGCACTGCAGTCATATTTTTGAACTGCGTCTTTCGCAGTATTTAAAAGTCTTCAGAGAATAGCCATACTTTTACTGCAAAAATAAAGTGCTAGAATATCTGGAAGCCAACAGCCATTCCTCTTCATACATTAAGAGCAAGAAGGCAGATACTCACTTCAGTGAAGATTAAATTCTGCGAGGCTATGATTGCCCTAAAATGTGTGACATAAAAAAAAAAAAAACTTGTAATGAACTTGGGCTAACAATTTTACTGCAAGGCCTGAATCCCATGAGCTGGAACTTTCAAGTGAGTGACTGTGAAAAACACAAACCTATGAAGGATGGAAAGCTTCTGTTTTGTGAATTAACCTGCAGGGTGGACCGGACTACAGTAAGTTATGACATTGGTTGTGTCTCATACTGCAGGTGCTGTATTGCTCTTTAGAAATGTGTACTCCTGCACCCATAGAGGTACTGTCAGTTCAACATCACATGCTGTTGAGTGATTTCTGCAGCACTAGGTGCATCAGAGCTATGAACTGAGGGATAAATTCTGGCTTTGATTGTGGGAAAATCCCTGAAGCGATATCCTTTAATAGCAATTTCTAATGAAGTAAGTTTGCCTGCTGAAAAGCAAGGGCAAAGTTTAGCTGAATGTTAGGCCTTTTGTTCTAAAGTTGCATGTTTTCATTGACATTGGTTAAATTATTTATTATATGTAAACACAACTTGATACATTAATAATTTGATTTACTTTTAAAAGAACATTGCTTAGAAAAAGTGTTTTAGTATTTAACACAAATTACTATATTTTTTTGTCTGAACTTGTACCTGATGCAGACAAATCTTGACTTAAATATAATGACAACATTAAATCTACACAGAATAAACTGAATTTCTCGGACGTCATTACTAAGAGAGACTACATAGAAAGTCTGAATAAGTTAATACCAGTATGCATATGTGAGAGAAAAATGAATGGCATGCTCTTCATTACAGAGTCCTTGGAGAGTCTTTGATCTGTCAAATTACTGACATGATACTCTGTTACTGCTTCGTTGGAGCCCCGATGCCCTGTCATGTCAATATACACAAGGGAGATGAATTTTGCAAATACATCTGGGCAGAAACAGAAATAGAGCACTGAGAACAGAGCTGATGACAGTTTGCTGGTAAAATAGTTTTCCATTAAGAAATAGCATTTTAATTTATTTTCTTTCCTGATTATCTAGCAGGTACCAGGGACAAAGATATGGAAGACTTCTTAAGTTTCTTTCCCAAAATGCTCATGTAATAGCCTAGCAGGATCTTGTAGATTATATCCAGATGTGACCTAGGCTGTCCTCTACTTTAAGAACAGTAGATCTCATTGTTCTGGCCTCAGAACCTCTGAAATTTAGAGGGTGAAAGGAAAGAGAAGCAGGTCATTTTGGAAAACTCTGAAAACGCTTTTCTCCTGAGAAAATTTAGAAATTCTGTTTAACCTTTTTTCTAAAAAATAAAAAGTAGGTTTTAGTCCGAAATTGTATGTGTGAATATTCATGTGCATATTTATGCAAATATAAAGCAATGATCAAATCTGTCAATATTTCTCAGAATTTCCCATAAAAGGGACTGTTACAATTGTCCCTGATAAACAATAAGATATGAAGAAATTAGGCACCATGAAACTATGTAAATGTAAAGGCAAGCAAGGGCTATGTCTAAATAATGATATCAATCTAATATAAGCAAATCTGAAAAACAAAGCAGCTGTAAGGATATGATGCCTGACCTGCTTATTTCAGGGAGTTTTCTTCAAAGTATTTCTAGTCTACTTCCATAGATTAAATGCCCAGTACTGTCTAAGATGTAAAGAATGCTCCTTGAACCTTATTTTCTACTTTAGTTTCATCCAGTTACTGCACTTCACTACCACTGAGGTGATCAGATATTAATTTTAAAAACATTCATGACAAGCATATTAATGTACAAGCTTTTACTGCCTATGCTCTCTTCTCTTATACTCTGGTAGCCATTGACATTACTGAAATTGAATGCTGTGGTGTGAAGTTTCTAAATGATACACTTTGAATCATGAAAGTGATTCATTGAGATTCACAGTTGACAGCATACAGAGACGACAAGTAGACTTCTATCAAATTGAGACAGAATCAATGATAGATCCCAGATCAAAAATGTACATCTGTATGGTCTAGCCAAAACCCTGGCAGCAGAGAGTGGAACTGAATAGTCATGAATATCCCTACCCAGGACCAGGAGCATCAGCCAGAAAACATCAGCCCGCTAGATAAGCCTAGTCCACCACGACACTCTATTTCTTGATATAAGTTTTGTAATGTGTATAATCACTCTATTCTCTCAGCAAATTTCAGTGATGGAAATCTGAAGTCCTTCCGAAGACATGATAGCATTGTGGCTGCTCTGAGTTATCCACTGTTAGAGTACACGTGTGAAGACACCGGAAGAAAAAAGTTCACTTACCTCTAAATGCTGTGCTGTTTGAATTCATATTAGCATGAGCACTTGCATTCCACTAGGCCATCCTCTTTTTCTCAATCTCTTTCAGCTTTGACTTTGCCATAAGAAGAACTGTGAAGGATGTGTTCCGTTGTACAGGCTTCACAGCGAGCAAGATGTGTAAGGAACGGGATCAGAAGCCAGGGCCCATCATTTATAAATAATGGATTCTTTACTTACACAGTAAAGTAAGACTTATTGACTCTTAGAGTCTGGAACTGTGATTACATATCTCAAAAAAAGTATGTTTCGTGTAAGCAGCCCTTCTTTTCAGATTTCAAAGTTTCCAATGCCATTTCTGAAGATGACTATGTATTTCTCTACCTAAATTTAAAAATGACTGTTTAAACTAGCCAAAAATAATAAAAAACCCACACCTGTTTAAAATTCTTTTATGCTATCTACATTTCCAACATCAGAAATATGTAAGTTTAGTTATGGATTTGGAAACCACTATGATGGGCATGTTTGGAAGACTGATAAACAGGGTAAGGCTGAAGCATCAAACCAAAATTTTGGTGGTCTGAAATTCATTAACACATACTACTATTTGATAAATCAATCCATTATCATACATTATCAATCATTATCTCTATTTGTTCAGAGCAATCACTCTTTAATAATCATAGGCTACTTTAGCTGCTAATTCACTGTACCACCAACTTGATATTGTGTTGCTATTAGTGGTTGGTACGGCACTTGGTGGCTTCAATTATTGACATCGAGGTGGAGAGTTTCAAGAGCACTTCAAGGGGCAGTCCCAAAAAGAAGTGATTTCTTTAATTCTCCCCATTCCTAATTCTGGATCTTAAGTCCTTCAGGTATCCAGAAAGTACAATTTCTCTCTTCTGCCCCTGGGCTCCATGTTGAACAAAGCTTGAGGGGCAAGGTGAGGATTATTTTCCCAAGCCCAGGTGTCTTAAGTGGCTTATCCCCTTCCTTGGCAGTGTTTTGTTTCTTTTTTCTTTAGTTTGGTTGGGTTTCTTGTTTTTGTTTTAGTTGTTTTTTATTTTCCCTTATGTAGCTGCTGCTCCTTCCCTTAAAGCAAAAACTGACTTTTACAATCTCTTGAGTTTGAGCTTCTTCAGTGACCAGCATTTAACCATCTGTGAACTCTTTATGGTTCTGGGGCCTCTGTTTTTGATCTGTGTCATATTTTTCAAACCTTTTCCATTATCCAACTCATAAACGGTGTATCATAACAAGAGACACATGGTACCAAGATCACACAGCCAATTCCCATAATAAATTCATACAGTTGGCCAGGACAGGGGCCTTGCATGGTCAGCCTAAGGCACACTCAGAGAAAGGCCTGTGGCAATTTATTAGTAATGGCAATCCTATTTTTTATGGAGCCAGCTAATTAAAAGAATGCTTCTCCATTTCTACTACATGAGCATATTTATTTCTGTAATCAAACAGAACTAATTTATGGTATGCTAATGGGTTTCTATTGTTATAAGTGTGAGAGACCTCTACTGTAGCTAGTCTTTCTAACTAAGTTGTATTTCAGTCCCTGATACATCATTCATATATTCCATCACATCTGTCTAGGTATTGCACCCACCTTTGCACTGTTACACTACATTTGAACACCGCTCAAATTTTTAGTTGTAGAAAGTATTCCTGACAATATTTTGTAAATGCAAGCACAGATGATATAAGAAACCAAGCCTCAGTCTAGCAATGCAGTATAAGGCATGCATAATTCTACAATTTGTGTGTTTTATGTAGCATACATGACTGACTGTTGGAGTTATAGCCTAAGAGATTAAATGCAAGTCAAGCAAGAAATACTTCAAAGAGCCAGGAAGAGAATCTAAATATTCTCAGTTATGCAATGTCTCTTTTCACAAGATTTTACCAATCAAAGTTCTGTGAAAATATTAATTATATTATATACATTACAATTTTTTTATACCCATCATCAGAATTCCTATCAGTTACATGAGACAATGTTCCTGTAATGTACAGAGAAACACTTATTGGTGTTTTTCAGTTTGTGGTAGTCATAACTCCCATCTGTTCTTTTTCTTTCCTTCTAAAGATTTTTACATAATTGTGGTACAATATTTGATATTTCAGAATTCTGAAAAACAGTGAGATTTTCCTTTTCAAAAAAAACCCCAAACAAATGAAAAAACAAGCAACCAACCACAAAAACAAAAGCACAAAAAAGCAACCCTCCCTACCGGCCCCATAATACTTTGCAAGGTAAAACTTTTCAAACTGAGTAAGGAACTGGCTTTTGTCTCATTCTGTGTAAATCCCTAACCCATAATCTTAAGGATGCCATACCACATTTTTAGTGAGATGGTGTTATTTAGACCACAGAGAGGTATTTAGACTGTATGATCTTTGAACTGCAGGTTAAGCTCCAATACAAAAAATGTCCTAATTATTTTATTTTAACTATATCTCCCTGTGGTTTTTTCCCTGTGGCGTCTTCCAATATTCCATTCCTTCAGTCTTGATACATCACTCATGCAAAGTATTTTAAGATCAGTTACCAAGGTTATCATCAGCTTGCTTTCCATTATCTTGTCCTTGTAAAGGATCTTTAGTCAGATTTCCTTTTCTGTAAATCATTATGCAGAAAGGAAATAATTTGCTATCCTTTGTTCTATCTTTAGTATAAAACTTTCATTTTTCTCAATAATATTCTCATATAATGCTGAATAAAGATTTGTGAACCTCGTGGTCTGTAGATTTGTTGCAATCCAAAAGCAATAGAAGATAATTTAGAATATTTTCTGAGGTTTTCAAAGGGATGAAATAAAATTAAATCTTAAACAATCATCAGTTTTTTAGAAAGTAAAAATAAAACCAAATTACGACATTAAATAGATGTGAAACTACAGATCATATTATGGTCTAGATGAAATTCAGAAACATCTCTCAGAGTTCTATTTATAATAGGGTTTATTGTTTCAATAAAAATGAAATTAATTTTATGAGGTAAAACAAGCTCTGCCATGCTGTTAATTGGAATCAAAGAAACCCAAGGATTTATACTCACGAAAATAAGATACTTTGATACATTGATTTGACTGAAAAATAGATATTTATGTAAGCACTAAAGCAACACAATGACCAAAAAAGTATTAGTGACAAATAAACTCTTAATTATAAATAGTTTTATCCAGGTTATATCTACAATGACCAGTTGTTTTATAATCTATGTTGTAAGACAGTCAGTGGTAATATTTATACATTAGTCCCTGGATTAGTTAAGATATTGATATAATAGCTAACTAATCTTCACTGTAGACGTTCCATTGTCTTATTCTAATTCCATAGAAAGTGACATTGAGATGAGTCAAGTGTCATTGAACGGTTTTAAAGCATGAGTTTGTTAGCTTTCTAATTCTTGTTCCAAGTACAGTGGTCTCAGGGGATGAGAACTATCTATTTTAGACCCTGATAATGGGAAATAGTAATGCATAGGTTTTATCTTTTGGTATTACCTGTTTCATTCTGCTTTAAACTTCAATTGCTTGACAAGGAAACTGTCATTCTTTATGTGGTATATTGGACATGGTGTCCTCTGGAAATTGTCAAAGATTCTAAATTAGACGGCCTGATTATAATAAAATCTTTCCTGGCCCAGGAAGGAGGAGCTGGGGATCTGTCATCTAACTCAAGTCTGTTAAACAAAGGGATACTGAACACAGATGAATAGGTTAGATCTTTTCAGCTTTGAACTTATGATACAATTGAGTTTCTTGAAAAAAAATCCAGCATCTTGAGATGTGAAGAAACACAAGAAGAAAAGTAAAAAGCAGATTTGGGTTATAATTATCCCAAACATTAAAATGTTATTAATTAGTACTATACTATCTCTGTTATAGGATGATGAAATCCGTTTTCAAAGAACCCATCTGAAACAGCTGGTCACCATTCAACACAGGTGGTGTTGAGCCAGAGGAAGGGAAAAAATAAGCTTTGACGAAATAGCTTACATCAGAAACATTGATTCTTCAAGCATTAAAATCCATCAGCATTAAGACTGGTTAGAGATTGAAGAACCACACTAAAATGCTACGTTAAAAGATGCGTTTTATTCTATCTTTGTTCACAGTTCAGAAAAGACTCATAAAATAGATTAAGTAGATGCTTCAACATAATAATCCAGAAAAGGCTCAGTTAAATATGACTTTTGAACTCTCACAAGAATGCTTTTCTTAAACGCCAGAGCTGATTGTAATTTCTGCTTCAAAGGGTAAAACCCATGAAATGACCTCTGCCATAAGGCTTGGGAAGAACAGTTGAGTATACTTTTATGATATAATTTTGAATTGAAAATTTGATTGAAATGAATTTTGTCTGGACTAAAACGTTAGAGATGACAAACAATTTCTCTTCAGCTCTCAGTTTTCCACTTTTAAAATAAAAATGTATCTATAATAGAGCTGATCACAGAATTTGTGTTTTTAAAATATTTTTGTAAATTTAGTAGACAAATATTGAAGGCATAATCACTTTATGAATGATTTTAAGCTGTTTATTAAATATATTATCTTACAAATTCTTTGAATTACATCAGATAATAATTAACCAAATTATTCTTCCACAAATACATATCTATAAACTTCCCATTCTCAGAAGGGTTTATTGGCATCTGTCAGTTACGAAAATTTAACAATTTGTCATTGTAGTAAGAAAGTTGAAAAACCTAGGAAAAACTGGGACCTAGCACTAACTTTTTTTTCCTAAAGTTAGAGCTCAGTAATCATGGGCACTAGACAGGAAAGAAAATTAGCGTAGACTATGATTTACGGTACATCCTGTAGGAATTACTATGCACAAGGCTTGGCACAGCAAGGTGTGGACTGTGCCATGGCTGCCTATTTTCTCACAGAATGAGTGTGCTAGGGTTCTACCCTTTATCACTGCATTGGGCACTGTTAGCTGATGCAAAGCATGTCAATGAACAGCAGATTTTTTCCTCAAAGCAAACAGAATAGGGAAACAGACATATGTGAGACAGCAGTCTTCAGAGAGCAAATCTAGCATTTCAGCATGTATACATTTTCCTCCATTTATAAAGGAAAAAAACGAGAAAAACGCTCTGTCATTAATTTCCTTTTTCTCTTTTCCTTTTATTTTTTTTTTAAGAAGCTTTCAGATTATAAGAGGTCCTTTAATTAGGTATATAACATGTTTCTGATGTTAGGAACTAGACAGTTACACAAAATTAATTGTCTTGTTTTTAAAGGTTTTATTCATTCTACTAAATAACTATCATCCTTTAATGAAGGATGGCTGAAGAAGTGGTTATTCTGTCACTGTATCTGAGGGTGTTGATAAGAACCTGTAGGGAGTTATTTCACGCTAACACTGCAAACATATGAGCAAGTATCTTTTCCTCATGATATCACTCGAGCAAAGTCACAAGCCTGATGTACAGGGATAAAGGGAAAGGTAAATTGGATGTTTTCTACTAGTCCTACCCCATTGGTTATGAAGCACAACAAATCAGTGAGCTGTTATCTAACTACCTGTTACATGCTGGGATTATGTTATTGAATCCCATTCCCTTTCTCTTTTCACCCTGCATTTAGTCTTTCAGTTCCTAGACTAAATTCTATCTTAATCCATAGCTGAGGGCTCATTATTAATTTTTGTGCACTGTTAGTGCCCTCCTCTGGATTTTTTCCAACTTTTTCCACATTTTTTTAAATTATTCAAGACTTCAATATTATTATCTTAGTGTCCAGAAGCAACTGTATTATCACCAGATAAAGAAAAAAAAAAGAAGAGGAAGTTAAATTACCTGTTATGACATACATGCAGTATTCTTCCTAACAAATCCCAGATTTTCTGGGTTTGCAATTGCTTTAGGCTTCTGATTCCCAATCAGGTTTTGATATTTGACAACCTCTTGCTCTTTTTCACAAATACTGATAGTTTGCGTTATCACCCATTTAACTGTATTTTTTCCCCTCCATAGCGAAGTAATTTTCTTTTCTTTTCTTTTCTTTTCTTTTCTTTTCTTTTCTTTTCTTTTCTTTTCTTTTCTTTTCTTTTCTTTTCTTTTTTCTTTTCTTTTCTTTTCTTTTCTTTTTTCTTTTCTTTTCTTTTCTTTTCTTTTCTTTTCTTTTCTTTTCTTTTCTTTTCTTTTCTTTTCTTTTCTTTTCTTTTCTTTTCTTTTCTTTTCTTTTCTTTTTTCTTTTCTTTTCTTTTCTTTTCTTTTCTTTTCTTTTCTTTTCTTTTCTTTTCTTTTCTTTTCTTTTCTTTTTTTCTTTTCTTTTCTTTTCTTTTCTTTTCTTTTCTTTTCTTTTCTTTTCTTTTCTTTTCTTTTCTTTTCTTTTCTTTTCTTTCCTTTTCCTTTCCTTTCCTTTCCTTTCCTTTCCTTTCCTTTCCTTTCCTTTCCTTTCCTTTCCTTTCCTTTCCTTTCCTTTCCTTTCCTTTCCTTTCCTTTCCTTTCCTTTCCTTTCCTTTCCTTTCCTTTCCTTTCCTTTCCTTTCCTTTCCTTTCCTTTCCTTTCCTTTCCTTTCCTTTCCTTTCCTTTCCTTTCCTTTCCTTTCCTTTCCTTTCCTTTCCTTTCCTTTCCTTTCCTTTTTCTTTTTTCTTTTTTCTTTTTTCTTTTTTCTTTTTTCTTTTTTCTTTTTTCTTTTTTCTTTTTTCTTTTTTCTTTCTTTTCTCTATTAAAATTTGTCAAAAAATTTTGCTATCAGCTATGCACCAAATTTATAATTCTGAATTTTTATCCTTCTTTCTGATTGTTTTCACTTCTGCCAGTATGATGTAATACACAAATTTCATAAACCAGTTCTCTATTCCATCATTCAGCTTGTTAGAGAAATTATTTAGTAAAACCATCTCAACACATGCTCTGTAGGATTTTAGTTGAAATGCTCTACAAGTCTCATGACAAGACATTGATAGGTAACTTTTGTAGATGTTTTCAAAGAAGTAGGACTTTCATCTATATCACTCAACAGGCTCTTTGCCACAATTTTGTCTTGATAAATTAATTTTGCATCTTTATCCTTTTAAATGGGTATAAAAAATTTGCATGGTTTGTTCAATATCTGTGTAGATATTAAATTTGATTGGGCTACATTTTACCAGAACTTCATTTTTTTGTCTCCTCTCACTGTTGAGGACCGCTTTTTTGAATTCTATTCTCTTCATTCAATTACTTTTATTCCTTCCTTCTCTCAGAATAGTGAGGTATTTCTTTGTTTTTACTTTCACAAAAATTACCTTACAACTTTAGATTGGTTTGCTGCTTGCAACTGGAATAATTCTAACTATTTCATCACTCTGAAATAGTATTTTACAAAACAAGGAACAAGTTTTTTTCTATTATGTTCCAGAAAACTTTTGGACTTTGCGTCCTGTAATATTGATTGGAACAGGTTACTAGGGATGTAATTAAAACATCACTTATTTAAGTTTTATATTCAGTCAATCAGCTTCTCATTTTCCTCTAATTTTCAAATGAATTGTCTGTATAATACAGTATTTGCCATTTTTTCCATAAATGAAATACGTCAGAATAGATAGACTAGTTTGCATTATTTTCATTGAATTTGAGTTGTATCAGTTAAGCTGAAATATCAATTTATTTCCTTATGCTTGGTCGAGAAATTGTTTGGTTTTTATGATAAATTTTGCATGTTTTTTCATAGCACTTTTTATTTTGGAATGAGTCCATTGACATTAATTTAAAGTTTTGGCTCTTTGTCAACCTGTAAAAAGATATTTTGTTGAAAACTCTTAACTAACTCAATGAATAACCACTTCTATAAAACCAGTGATGATGAAAAAGCACATCCCTAGGCAGTTTCTTAGACTGATAAATATATAAGAATAAATTATTGTGGCACTATTAGTTTATAAATAGAAGAGGAAGACATTATTTTGAAGATTCTGCATTTTCTGTGTATTAGATTAAAGTGGCCTTTAAAAAATTTTAGTTTATATTTGGCTGCCCATCATAATGAAGAACTAATTTGAGTACCAAAACCTGCTACAGCTGCATCTGCATGAGTTGTTTGAAGTAAATAGTCATGCTGAGAAGCACAGTAAATATAAAAGAATTTTTAAAAATCCTTAGGATTTTCCTCAGGAAAAGCATGCTTTAAGGTCATATTTTTTAGGATCCCAAAAGAAAATATGAATAAATGCTACTTAAAAAAAATCCTCCATCTTCTCCTCCAAAAATGACAACATACTTATATTATTAAGGAAACTTTCTAGTCTGAACATCTGAGATCCACACAGACAGTGACGCTTGCAGCACTAGGGCTGGGACCAAAGCCCCTCCACAGATATACATCCCACTCACACACAATCTGATCAGGTTTCCTCACCAGCTTGACAACAGGTTTCCCAGAATCTCAAATGTCCCTATCCTTCAAATAGTTTAACCTTGGTACAATAACTAAATAAAGTAACAGCTTAAGCTGGTGCCTCTGAGGAGGGGTCCCAAACAAAGGAAACCCTGGGTTTCCATACCCTCAAAGTCTCAGTGAGAAAGTCTGGGGTCATTGGCTCCTGCCCTGTCTCTGAGTGCCCGGTCACCTGGCTGGGCCACAGGTCCCTGTGCCCTCTGTTCTGCAAAGGGTCAGCAGTTCGCAGCCTCTTGCCTGCGGTTTGGGCCCCTGCCCCTCAGAGCTCAACATGCAGCTCAAACTGCAGCTGCACCTTGAGCTACGAACACTGAATATATTCCTCAAAAATATTCACTTTAATTAGATACAGAAACTAATCAAGGTTTCAGCTGTTAGGCAAACTAAGAGTATGCTTGCTGAACCTGATAAATCAGATGTCAATTTATGAATCCTGGGGTAATTCTTACATAGCTAAAAGCAAATCTCTAAACATGCTGTGTTTGCTCAGACTGGCTGACAGTGCTCCTAATATAGTAGAGAGGAATTTACCTATAGGCTTAAGGACATGATTCAGCCAACCTACCAAACGAGTCTGCCAGGTCCCAAAGACACACACATTTAATTGGCATATTGTTTTGTTTTTGCAAACACCTACTCAGATGCTTACTGCCTACACTTTAATATGATTCAGTGATAAGTACAGAAGCACGAAAAGTATCTATAATACATTTGGGGGTCTTGACATTGTGGGCTTGATCTAAAAACACGTAATTCACACAGATATTAAATTCAGCTCAAAACATAGCCACAGGCATAAAAAGTAGAGGTTTACCACAACTTATTATAAGATGTGTGATATTCTGGTCATCAGAACACTTAAGTCAGGTTTTTGGGGTTTGGTTCTCCTAACTCAGCAAGATACACTCTCCAGTCCCTTGGGCACTTCATTTATTCAATTGTCAGCTAGTGACCAGCACACAAATCTGACACACCTTGGCATCTTTTTATTTCCTGTCTTAACAAATAATTGCCTTTTTTCGGGTGAGCACTGAAGAGTTTCATGAAAGCACGTAAACCTTTTACGCAGTAAATGGAGAAAAGGAAATACCTCACTTTAGTGATACTCTTTTTCATCTTTTTCTCACGACTCTGTTACTGCAGAGGGAGTCAAGTCCGGACTCAGTATTGTAACTGGTTAGATGTATAGTTGAACTGTTCCCTGGGGCAGAAGGAGAGTAGAAACAAATAGAAAAATAGACAGATAACCCTATGACTATTTTTCTATAATCCTCCAGTAGGTGGATAGCACAGTAGCATATTTAAATATTACAGATATGGCTTGCAGCATTAACTGGCAGCAGTAAGTAGTACAAATAGCTTGACTGACTGGTATATCCTTTTTATACATCTTATGCTTCTATAGATGCTTTCCACATAGGGCACAGAATACAGTACTGACAGAAACTTGACTGACTGACAAAGGAGTATAGATTGATCAAAGATTTGACAGAAAAAAAGAAAAAGAAAAAGAAAGAAAAAGAAAAAGAAAAAGAAAAAGAAAAAGAAAAAGAAAAAGAAAAAGAAAAAGAAAAAGAAAAAGAAAAAGAAAAAGAAAAAGAAAAAGAAAAAGAAAAAGAAAAAGAAAAAAAGAAAAAGAAAAGAAAAAAAAAGAAAAAAAAAATTTATTTAAATTTTGATAATCTATATTTTGTCAAAAAACATATTTTATATTTTTAATAATCATTCTCTGAAAATAAATTCTTTGTTACAAAGAGTCTCTTAAGTTTTATTACGTTATGTTAAATATATGTTCTCTATATGTTCCTATAGACTAATAGATATTCCTTTAGACTCTTTTGTTACCTACAAATAATAAATAACACTGATTGCTTGTGGGAGTTGTTAACTCAAAAGCGAAGCCTAAAGGCTCGAAGGCTTCCTGGTGGAATGGTCCATCAGGGAGTCGCCCCCCTGCAAGTAAACCAACTATGGTTTAGCCCGGTTTGTAGACACTCCCATGTTAACGCCCAAGTTGACACCCCTTGTTTGTTACTGGTTGTATTACCTTTCATTAATAAGTTTGATTGACATGTACTTCTAGAAAGTTCTGTGTACCTCAGTTCCTGATTTGCTGTCACTCCTGAACTCCTCCCCTGACCTTACCTGATTGGTGATTGTGGAAAGCTCCCTCCCCAACTCCTCCCCTTACCTGCTCCCTGATTGGTTACTGTGTTTGGTATTTAAGATGTTGTCGGGACCCTCTCGGGGCTCTTTTGCCTCAGGTCCCAGAGTGTTAATAAACCTCTGTTGCTGAGAGCATCGAGTCGCTCCTTACTTTGTGGCTACTCAGAACTAAACCCTGAAACGACCCTTGCACGCCTATCGCCTTGTGGAATCTCCTAAGATTCCCTCGCTGTCCATCCTCCGGGACGGGACTGTGAGGACACACAGGGGCCGATAGGCAACCACCTAGCACAAGGCCTAGGGGGTTTCTGAGGCTGCAGCTGAAGGTCAGAGCTAGCGGAAGA
Organism: Eopsaltria australis; assembly: GCA_034509425.1. NCBI lineage: Eukaryota > Metazoa > Chordata > Aves > Passeriformes > Petroicidae > Eopsaltria > Eopsaltria australis. The sequence continues at coordinate 685,055 of JAVTVJ010000593.1, forward strand.
AAACCAGAAAGCTGCAGGTGGCGCCCAGCGTGGTAGTTCTGCAGATAGCAGATCTACTGAAGACAGCTCACCACACACCGGTGAAGACGCCGTTGCGGGCCACTCCCTGCAGAATTGCCTTTCGTTTTAGAAAGCAACTTCTGCAGGTCGAGCTTCGACCCCCGTCTCCGCCGACTTCGAAGACGGGAAGACGCTCGCACCACAAAGACCCTCCACCTCCTTAAGGATTTATTTGGCGGTATTGCAGCCCTCAGGAAGAGAGGGGAAGAAGCCGGCGGTCGACCAGACGTGGTAAGCGCTCCAATTCAAAAATCCGCCACATTTTCATTTTATTTTAAAGGTGGGGGAGACCTCCCTAGAGTAAAAATGGGAAACCATTTCTCTAGGAGAGAGAAGGAGCTTTCCTTTTATTATAATTTGAAAGCTCAATTAGTTAATTCTGGGGAGAAATATGACAAGAGATTATTAAGAAAGTTTGTTAACTGGATTGTGCAAAACGTTCCTTTTGATGTCCCCCAAGAAGTTTTTACTTTAGAATTTTGGGATCGAGTAGGTTTTAAGTTAAATGATACGGTAGAGTCGGGACAACTTTATGTTCAAAGGTTTTTTGCATTACAAATTATGATTTATAGAGTTCTTTTAAATAATGGGGATAAAGTTAGCAGTTTTAAGAATGTTGAAACCCTTTCATCTGACGCCGACCCTAACCCCACTAACCCGAACCCTTCTTCCCTTGGGGGAGACCCTGAAAAGATACCCCTTGTTAGCTCTGAGCACAAGGGAGAAATCCGGAGCAAGGAAGGCTCCGATCTTAGAAGGGAATCCACCAGCCCTCTCTGTGTCAGGAAGGGCCCTCCTGGCGCAGACCCTACCCAAGCCCCCATTCCTATTCCCCTGACCCCAGTTGTGCCAGTTGCACCTCCACCCCCGGTTTATAGTTCGTTAACGGAATTTCGGATTGCGCCATACGAAAATGGCGGCAGCAGAAATACTGTTATGCCACAAAACGATGGTGGCAATCAAATTGTGACTGCGCCACAAAATGGCGCTGGGCTTTCCTTGCCGCATTGCGGACTTCCAAGTGCATGCGCAGGACCAGTTGGCGGGAATCCTTTGGTCTCCACCCCTCAACCTTCTTATTCCGCCCCCTATCCCACCCCTTCTGCGTCGATTGACATGTCGTCGGGCCCTCCCATCGCGGCCGTAGATGTCAATCATGCGTCGGGTCCCCTCCCAGTTCCTCAACCCTTGCCACACCCTGTTTCCGCCCCTTCCGTCCCTCAGCCCGCCCAATTCCCAACTTTACCTGCGCCGGCAAGCTCCACCCAACTTCCTGGTTCCCACGGGGTGGGTTCCGGTTCCCACGGCCTGGGACCGGAAGGGGGGACGGCCGAGGCCTCCTCACAACAGGCTTCGGCCGCGGCCTTGCCGATGGCGGCTCCGGTAACCTATAACAGGGCCGGAGCCAACCCTAGGTGGGAGCCTATCCCACAACAAACTATAAAAGAAATCTGCAAGGCTGCAAGGGAATTTGGAAGGGATCATTCTTACTTTAAGGGACTTGTAACAGCGACATTCAAAACATCAGTCTATGTCCCCGATGACGTGAAAACCTTAATGAGTAGTTTGTTAACCGAAAGTCACTATTGGATTTGGGAGAAACGTTGGAAAAGAGAACTTACTAAATTGTTAAAGACTTATAAAAATGATCCAAATAAAGCGAATATCACAATGGATCATCTGACGGGGGAGGGAAACCAGTCTAAGCCGAGAGATCAGGCTGACAACATTCCAGAAGAAGTTTTAAAAGATATTCAAAATACAGCAAAAAATGTTTTATTTGGCATGTCACTTGAAATGGGTCCGCCGGTCAGCTATACGACAATCCGGCAAGGACCTGAGGAAAATTTTACTTCCTTCGTCGATCGATTAAAAGGAGCAATGGCGAAGGCGATTAACAATCCAGACATGTTGAGAGAAATGCTCACTGAACTGGCAAGAGAAAATGCCAATGAGCAATGCCGTAGAGTTATTGAAATGTTTCCCATCGATCCACCCCCAACAATTGAACAAATTACAGAAAGGTGCTCCCAAATTAAACCAAAGGTGACTGAACCAGAAACCAAAAATTGTAAACATAAATGTGTCTGTGAAGTTAAGACTAAAGATGTATGTGTGATAGATGAGGAAAGACCGAGAAAGGGTGACATAGAGCAGCAAGAAAGACGATGCTATAATTGTAATAAGGTGGGACATTTCGCAAAAGAATGTCGCAAACCAAAGAGACAACAACATAAGACTTTTACTAATGCACCTGTCAAGTCTAATTCCACAGTAGTCCAGCAACCGTCAGCACCAGTGCCTCCACCATGGGGATGGTATCCACCCACACCACCCTGGTGGGTGCCGCAGTCATCACAGCCATCTCCAGCAGACTCGTACTGGCAGGGAAACAGGTGGGGGAGCGCGGAGCAGCCCCGCGCTCCTTCAACAAATTAAGGACTGCGCCTTCGGCCGACGTGACACCATCACTGCAGCAGCATGAACATTTACATCCATCATCTGTTGAGAGAACCGAGTCTCCAGTTCCTTTTGAGAGACTGCAGTTGGTGAGTGCCTTTGCTTTACATATTACAGAAGAAGGACCACAACATGTGGCTGTCACAATTAAAAATCCACCCAAAACACCATTGACAATCCTAATAATCGGGGACTCAAGTAAGAGTCCGCCAGGGATTTTTATAATACCTGAAGTTAAGACCTATAAACCCAAACAAAACATTGCTATCACAATTCAACCAAATACGACTCCGTGGTTTCTCCCTAAAGACACGTGGCTAGCACAGGCGATCGTGCTACCTGACAACCTGCCTAGAGACGTTCGCACACCATTTGTGTGGTGGACAAGTGTCGTTGGGAGAGACAAACCTGTATTTCAATGTCAACTGAGAAATGGACATTCCGAGATTAACCGTGTGGGAATGCTAGATACAGGAGCGGACGTCACCGTGATAGCAGAAACTGAATGGCCACCAGACTGGGGAGCAAAAACATCAACTGGAGATCTGATTGGAGTAGGGGGCCAAATTACGCCAAAAAGGAGCACATCTCACATTGTCATTGAAGGGCCTGATGGAAAAACAGCACTAGTAAGACCTTACATTGTTCCATCAGGGTTTACGTTGTGGGGCCGAGACGCCATGGAGCAATGGGGCGCTAGGCTAGAAATCCCAATAACACCTCAGGGTTTCTAGTCGGGGCCACTGCGGCGCGCACCACCCCACCTATTAAATGGTTAACAGACACACCAGTGAGGGTGGAGCAGTGGCCCCTGAGGGGAGAAAAGTTGCGCGCTCTTGAACAGCTTGTGGATGAACAACTTGCGAAAGGCCACATTGTGCCCTCAACGAGCCCTTGGAACACACCCATTTTTGTTATCAAAAAACCTAGAAAAAATCAATGGAGGCTTTTACAAGACCTCAGGGCAGTTAACAAAGTTATGGAGGAGATGGGCCCTCTTCAACCTGGCCTACCCTCTCCAACAATGCTCCCGCAGAACTGGCCGCTTGCAGTCATTGATATCCGGGATTGTTTTTTCAGTATACCGTTACATCCCGATGATGCCCCTAAATTCGCCTTTTCTGTCCCATCAACCAATCGGGAGGCACCTATGAGACACTATCACTGGCTCGTTTTGCCTCAGGGAATGAAAAATTCCCCGGCAATTTGCCAGTGGTATGTCTCAGAAGTGCTCTCCCCAATCAGAAAGGCATTTCCGGACGTTCATCTTTTACATTACATGGATGATGTGTTAGTGTGTGCTCAAAATCATGATAGACTAAACAGTGTCCTTCACGAGGTTGTTAAAGTTATTGAAGGAGCCGGGATGGAGATACACCCCGAGAAGATACAAAGGATACCACCATGGAAATACCTCAGGATGAAGATCGCGGAAACAACGGTATCTCCTCAACTCCTGAAAATAGAAAAACATCCCTCCACACTACGTGAACTACATCAATTATGTGGCTCCATTAATTGGATCAGGCCTCTCTTGGGCCTGAAGACGTCTGAGCTGTCGCCACTTTTCAAGCTGTTGAGCGGAGGACAAGCGTTGGATTCACCCATTGACCTGACGAAAGAAGCCCATGAAGTCATTGACAAGGTAATGTTTACCATCACAACTAAGTATGCACACCGAGTAAATCCAACACTACCATTCCGTTTTACTATTCTGGGAAAGACGCCTAAATATTATGGGCTGATTTTCCAATGGGACAAGGAGGCTAAAGAGTCCCTCCTGATAGTGGAGTGGATCTTTTTACCTCATCAACCGTCCAAGACTATATCCAGGCCACAAGAATTGGTGGCAGAGCTTGTTGTCAAAGCTCGACACCGACTCCGCGTATTAGCCGGATGTGATTTCACATACATTCAATTACCCTGGAAACAAAATCTGTTTGAAGAAGTGTTCCAGGAAAGTGAAAACCTCCAACTTGCTCTTGAAAATTACTCAGGCCAGATTGGCAATCAAAAATTGAAACATCCATTGTTTAACACAGAATTTGAGTTGGCCCCAAATTCAGTTCAAAGCAAAGTCCCAATAAAGAATGCTCTGACCGTTTTCACAGACGGCTCCGGATCTTCCCATAAGTCGGTTTTGACGTGGAAAGATCCGGATACCCTAAAGTGGGAAGAGGAAGTTCGAGTGGTCGAGGGTTCCCCTCAGGTCGCCGAACTAGCTGCTGTGGTCCGAGTATTCGAAAGGTTTGAGGAGCGACCAATTAATTTAGTCACCGATTCGGCATATGTTGCCGGAGTAGCTTCAAGAGCTGAACATTCATTGTTAAGGGAGGTACCAAACAAAAGATTATTTGGCTTGCTTGCGCGTCTCGTAGAGCTCCTTTCCCACCGCAAGCATCAATATTATATAATGCATGTGAGATCACATACCGGACTGCCTGGTTTTATATCAGAAGGCAATGCACGAGCCGATGCCCTGGCAATGCCTGTTGCAAAATGTACTGTTCCAGACATTTTCGCGCAGGCTTGCCTGAGCCATCAATTTTTTCACCAAAATGCAGCGGCGCTCCGTAGGATGTTTCATCTGTCCTTAGAGCAAGCTCGCAGCATCGTGGCCACATGTCCATCTTGTCAAGCTTATCAACTGCCATCCTTTAATGCTGGAATTAACCCCAGAGGGTTGAATTCCAATGAATTGTGGCAGTCTGATGTGACGCATTTTCAACCATTCGGAAGACTTAAATATATACATGTATCCGTTGATACATTTTCGGGAGCCGTTTTCGCCTCAGCACACCCTGGCGAAAAGGCCAAAGATGTTAAAAAACATTTCATGATGGCGTTTTCCGTACTCGGAATCCCAAAACACATCAAAACCGATAATGGGCCTGCGTATGTTTCAGCCTCCCTGCGCCAATTCTTCCAGGCCTGGGGAGTTGAACATACGACCGGTATCCCTCATTCTCCAACCGGACAAGCTCTTGTAGAAAGGAAACATCAAGATATAAAAAGAATCCTTGCACAGCAGCGGGGAGGGGCAGAGGAGAAGTCGCCCGTTGAGCGCCTCTGCAAGGCTCTTTTTACATTGAATTTTTTAAATTGTACAGACAAGGAGCCATCCCCCCCTGTGTTCAGGCACTTTAAAAATTCGACCAATTCTAAATTAGCAGTGAGGCCGCCTGTGCTGTTCAAGGATCCTGAGAGCCATCAAATCCAAGGTCCGGCACCCTTAATTGTTTGGGGGAGGGGATACGCCTGTGTTTCAACTCCAGGAGGTCCGAAATGGATTCCGGCCAAGTACGTGAGGCCTTTCGTAGAAAGTCAGAGAAAGAACCTGTCGATAGACGTAGAAGAGAACCCAACACACGCCTGGAAAAGAAGAAAGCGACGACGACACTTACCTGATGTGCCTGACCCAAGACTACTTACCACTCCGCAACGACGAAACAGCCTGTGAACATGTTGAAAATCAATATCCAAATGGAGGTCTTAAGGATCATCCTTGCCCTGACCATTCTACTGGATATTCCCCAAGAAGCCGAGGAGTGGCTGATACCACAACCCAAGGAAAATGTTTGGATAACTCTGGCCAAGACACTTAAGCAAGACAGTATGTGTTTGAACATGGGGTCCACCACCGACCCCATGTCCACGTGTCTAGTGGGTATCCCCTTGCAAGAAAGCGACATCATTCTTGCAGGAATAAAGCCCAATCCGGTAAGGGAGTGGGAAGCCTGGCTGAAGACCTTGCCGCATGCACCAAGTGAGCCCCAGGAATTGGACTTACTGGGGGCTGCTCAAGCAGATTTTTGCGTTGAATTTAAATATGAATTTAGTGGAAATGAGCATTATAGAGCTAGAATAGGGGACATCCGTAAAAAAGATGTACACCCCTTGAAAAGATCAAATTATAATTATGGCAGATGGTGTAACCGGACCATCACCAAATTTTACCCATGGTCTCCTGCCAGCACTCTCCATCTGACCCTTGCCGATCCTAAGGCTCTGCCCAAAGGAATTTTTCTTATCTGCGGCGACAGAGTCTGGGCTGGGATACCTTCCCGTCCCCAAGGAGGGCCGTGCACGTTGGGAAGACTAACCCTCATGGCCCCCGACAAAACCAAAATTCTTCAATGGAAAAAATTTTCTGATTCGGCTCGTCAAAAGAGAGAAGCTACAATTTGGGACGAAAGTTGTAATTCTGAAGTAAAACATTGGAGTTTTTCTAAGAGGGTGGCTGCCTCTGTCCTAGTGCCCTGGGTGGCAGCAGCTAAGGCGTTGGGGGAACTTGGCCATCTCGAATGTTGGTTAGGCAAGCAAGCTAACCTAACATCCCGTGCGTTGGCTCAACTATTGGAGGATGGGGAAACCACTAGACGCGCCACCCTGCAAAACCGCGCAGCCATAGACTTCTTACTCCTCGCCCATGGGCACGGGTGCGAGGAGTTTGAAGGACTATGCTGCATGAATTTAACATCTCACTCACAGAGTATCCACGCCACTCTGAAACAATTACAAGAACAATTCACTCAGTTGAAGGTAGAAAGTAAAGACTGGTTAGATCATTTATTGAGTGACTGGGGAATATCAAAATGGGGCACAGATTTGCTAAAATAATTGCTATGGATATTGATTGTTGTTGTCATCATATTATGTATGTTTGCCTGTTTGAAAAATGTTTTAGTAGCGTTAGTTCAACGGGCTTTTTTAAATAAAAAGAAAGGGGGAGATGTGGGAGTTGTTAACTCAAAAGCAAAGCCTAAAGGCTCGAAGGCTTCCTGGTGGAATGGTCCATCAGGGAGTCGCCCCCCTGCAAGTAAACCAACTATGGTTTAGCCCGGTTTGTAGACACTCCCGTGTTAACGCCCAAGTTGACACCCCTTGTTTGTTACTGGTTGTATTACCTTTCATTAATAAGTTTGATTGACATGTACTTCTAGAAAGTTCTGTGTACCTCAGTTCCTGATTTGCTGTCACTCCTGAACTCCTCCCCTGACCTTACCTGATTGGTGATTGTGGAAAGCTCCCTCCCCAACTCCTCCCCTTACCTGCTCCCTGATTGGTTACTGTGTTTGGTATTTAAGATGTTGTCGGGACCCTCTCGGGGCTCTTTTGCCTCAGGTCCCAGAGTGTTAATAAACCTCTGTTGCTGAGAGCATCGAGTCGCTCCTTACTTTGTGGCTACTCAGAACTAAACCCTGAAACGACCCTTGCACGCCTATCGCCTTGTGGAATCTCCTAAGATTCCCTCGCTGTCCATCCTCCGGGACGGGACTGTGAGGACACACAGGGGCCGATAGGAAACCACCTAGCACAAGGCCTAGGGGGTTTCTGAGGCTGCAGCTGAAGGTCAGAGCTAGCGGAAGAAAACCAGAAAGCTGCAGGGGACTAAGTTTTCTTTCACATGGAAAAGCGCCATTGTTTGTATCGAAGGCCCCATGTCTGGGAGTTGACAGCTGCTTGCGGAAATTCCGCACAGATTAAGATTCCTCGCAGACCCAAGCTGCCACCAAAAAGGACACTGACTGCCCTTGCAGGGCCAAAACCCTCCTCCAAACTGACATCAAGAAACTGGGGGGCAGAGTTCTCTCTCACAGAAAATGGACACTTTTTGTGTGCCCTAAGGCACTCTGCTCCCGGACGCCACCTGAAATTCCGTATGGATCAAGATTATTCGCTGACGCAAGCTGCCATCAACCAGGACTCTGGTTGCATTTGTAGGGCTAAAACCCTCCACCAAACCGACATCATGAATCTGGGGGCCTAAGTTTTCTTTCACGTGGAAAAGTGCCATCATTTGTATCGTAGGCCCCCTGTCTGGGAGTCGACTGCCGCCTCTTCAAATTCCGCATGGAGCAAGATCCCTCACAGACCCAAGCTGCCACCGACAAGGACCCTGGCTGCCCTTGCAGGGCCAAAACCCTCCTCCAAACTGACATCAAGAAACTGGGGGGCAGAGTTCTCTTTCTCAGAGAAAAGGGACACTTTTTGTGTCCCGACCCTAAGGCACTCTGCTCCCTGCTTCCTCCTGAAATTCCGTATGGATCAAGATTCCTCGCAGACCCAAGCTGCGCCGACAAGGACCCTGGCTGCCTTGCAGGGCAAAAACCCTCCTCCAAACTGACATCAAGAAGTGGGGGGCAGAGTTCTCTTTCTCAGAGAAAAGGGCACTTTTTGTGTCCGGCCCTAGGCACTCTGCTCCCTGCCTCCACAAAATTCCCGGTGTGGATCAAGATTCCTCACAGACCCAAGCTGCCAAACAAAGGACCCTGGCTGCCCTTGCAGGGCCAAAACCCTCCTCCAAACTGACATCAGAAACTGGGGGGCAGAGTTCTCTTTCTCAGAGGAAAGGGACACTTTTTGTTTCTCGGCCCTAAGGCACTGTGCTACCGTACGCCACCTGAAATGCCACATGGATCAAGATCCTTCCCAGACCCAAGCTGCCATCAACTAGAACTCTGGCTGCAATTGTAGGGCTAAATGCCTCCTAAAAACTGGCATCATGCATCTGGGAGACTGAGTTTTCTTTCACATGGAAAAGCGCATTGTTTGTATCGAAGGCCACATATCGGGGAGTTGACTGCCGCATGCTGAAATTCCGCATGGATTAAGATTCCTCGCAGACCCAAGCTGCCACCGACAAGGACCCTGGCTGCCCTTGCAGGGCCAAAACCCTCCTCCAAACTGACATCAAGAAACTGGGGGGCAGAGTCTCTTTCTCAGAGAAAAGGGACACTTTTTGTTCCCGGCCCTAAGGCACTGTGCTCCCTGCTGCCTCCTGAAATTCCGTATGGATCAAGATTCCTCGCAGACCCAAGCTGCCACCGAAAGGACCCTGGCTGCCTTGCAGGGCCAAAACCCTCCTCCAAACTGACATCAAGAAACTGGGGGGCAGAGTTCTCTTTCTCAGAGAAAAGGGACACTTTTTGTGTCCCGGCCCTAAGGCACTGTGCTCCCGGACGCCACCTGAAATGCCACATGGATCAAGATCCTTCTCAGACCCAAGCTGCCATCAACTAGAACTCTGGCTGCAATTGTACTGATAAATGCCTCCTAAAAACTGGCATCATGGATCTGGGGGACTAAGTTTTCTTTCACATGGAAAAGCGCCATTGTTTGTATCGAAGGCCCCATGTCTGGGAGTTGACAGCTGCTTGCGGAAATTCCGCACAGATTAAGATTCCTCGCAGACCCAAGCTGCCACCAAAAAGGACACTCACTGCCCTTGCAGGGCCAAAACCCTCCTCCAAACTGACATCAAGAAACTGGGGGGCAGAGTTCTCTTTCTCAGAGAAAAGGGACACTTTTTGTGTCCCGGCCCTAAGGCACTCTGCTCCCGGACGCCACCTGAAATTCCGTATGGATCAAGATTATTCGCTGACGCAAGATGCCATCAACCAGGACTCTGGTTGCATTTGTAGGGCCAAAACGCTCCACCAAACCGACATCATGACTCTGGGGTCCTAAGTTTTCTTTCACGTGGAAAAGTGCCATCATTTGTATCGTAGGCCCCTGTCGTGGTTTTAGTTTGCTTATTCAGGTTTGTGGCTAAATGCCAGCACACTTACTTAAATTTACTTGATTGCTTGTTGTGAGATAAGGATTAGGAGTAGGCAAAGCAGGCTCAAACTTTATAAAGTACAAGGAAGTTTTAGTAATATATCTAAGACAAAGGGAAAAAAAGAGAAAAACTCAAGAAAAAAAAATCCAGAACAAACTCCCCAGACCACCCCTCCTTCCCCACCTCTCCATTTCATTCTCTCTGACAACATACAAAAGACAACACTTTGACCTCCAGTCAGTTTACCACCTCAGAAACAGCTCTTGTTCTAGTTCATTCAGGGAGAGAAGTTTCTTTTGCTTACACTATGGATCTTCTGTAAGAAAAATACAGTTTTTATGGGTCTTCTGCCTCACCATTAACCGCCGCCCGGAGTAAAGTCCAGCTTAATGGTGGATCTCTCCCACACCAGTAGCCTTCCCACAGCCACTATGGTGGGTTATGAACAGTCCACAGGGTACCTGTTTTAAGGATGCCCAGTTCAATTGCAGCAACAAAGAAAATCCCTTCTTCTGTGCTCAGCAACACAGGTTCTCTTGACAACTCAGGTTCTCTAGCATTCTCCCCGGGACCAGGGCTCTGGATCACAGCCTCTCCTCTCTCTTGGTTCTAGTTTCTCATCAGGCTGTACTTTTTCAACACTTACTTGTCTGTACTTAGGTATTTCAGTTCATTGGCTGCAATAAGAACCTCACATCCCCCTTTGGACTATATCTTCATATATTACAGAGAATTTATTAGCTCAGTCCCCAACCATGGTTCTCCAAAAGAGTTTTCAGCTTCACTCTTGAAGCAACTTCCCATGCACCCCCTTTTTAGTATCAGTTCTGCTTTCTTCACTGACTGTAAAGTCTCTGCGCTGCACTATGTAGATGTCCTCACTCGTTCCTCTCTCTGCGAGGAAGGATGGGTGTCTGTGAGTTTAGTCCAGGCATGGAGAGAGTTAATTTCTGTCTCTCTCTCTCCGGCAGTGTGAGGATCACGTGCTCTTTGCCGGGCTGCTTGAACAGGTCCGAGCTAGATGCCAGACGCTCTCAGAGTCTCTGCTTGGCTCGGCCAAGCTGGCTCGGCCTGCTGGGGCCATCTAGGCCTGGGGTGACAGGGCAGGGCCTGGCCCGAGCTGGATGGAGTCCGGCCTGGTCCTTGCCTGGCCCGGAGCAGGGGCCTGGCTCTCCCTCTTGTGTAGCTGGCACACCGGCTGAGCTGTATCTGCTGAAGATTCCAGCCGTTCCTCCCCCATGCCTGCCCGGCTGCAGCGGCACGGCTGCCGTAAAACCTCCCTTCCCCCCCCCCATCCCTCCTTCGGAAGGAGGTAGGGGGGGGCCTTACCAGTGAGAGAAGCAGGAGCTGCTCCTCTCTACACAGCAGCAGCAGGTCCAAAGAGGAAGAGCGTCAGAAAGTCTCTGCTTATATATGGTTTTTTCCTTGAAGGCGGACCAACTTTTTAATTGGTTTACCTACCTATCAATTCTTAAAACTACCTGATTATTGGCTCTCTCTCTCGCAGGAAGGAAGTTGTATTCTTCCTGCATTCCTGCAGCCCAGATCACTTCCTAGATTTTGACCCCTCTGGCCTAACCCAGGACATTCCACCTCTCGCCTTCAGGAAAAACCATATATAAGACTTATTATCAAAATTACATTAATTATACAATCTTTACTTAGAATAAGAAAAATTACTAAACTAAGCAGAAAGCTTCTTACACAAACCTCCACCTCTAGACTTTATATGACTACTACAATACACAGTTTCTACTACCATTTACTTTATCTTGTATTTTAATACATGCTTTGCCTATTATTTCTCCTAATCAATCCTTATCTCAAAACTCCCATCAATTTGCCCATTATTTGGTTCGATTTCCCGGCCAATGCACCATTGAATGTCGTGGTTTTAGTTTGCTTATTCAGGTTTGTGGCTAAATGCCAGCACACTTACCTAAATTTACTTGATTGCTTGTTGTGAGATAAGGATTAGGAGTAGGCAAAGCAGGCTCAAACTTTATAAAGTACAAAGAAGTTTTAGTAATATATCTAAGACAAAGGGAAAAAAAGAGAAAAACTCAAGAAAAAAAAAAAAAACCAGAACAAACTCCCTAGACCACCCCTCCTTCCCCACCTCTCCATTTCATTCTCCCTGACAACATACAAAAGACAACACTTTGACCTCCAGTCAGTTTACCACCTCAGAAACAGCTCTTGTTCTAGTTCATTCAGGGAGAGAAGTTTCTTTTGCTTACACTATGGATCTTCTGTAAGAAAAATACAGTTTTTATGGGTCTTCTGCCTCACCATTAACTGCCGCCCGGAGTAAAGTCCAGCTTAATGGTGGATCTCTCCCACACCAGTAGCCTTCCCACAGCCACTATGGTGGGTTATGAACAGTCCACAGGGTACCTGTTTTAAGGATGCCCAGTTCAATTGCAGCAACAAAGAAAATCCCTTCTTCTGTGCTCAGCAACACAGGTTCTCTTGACAACTCAGGTTCTCTAGCATTCTCCCCGGGACCAGGGCTCTGGATCACAGCCTCTCCTCTCTCTTAGTTCTAGTTTCTCATCAGGCTGTACTTTTTCAACACTTACTTGTCTGTACTTAAGTATTTCAGTTCATTGGCTGCAATAAGAACCTCACATCCCCCTTTAGACTATATCTTCATATATTACAGAGAATTTATTAGCTCAGTCCCCAACCATGGTTCTCCAAAAGAGTTTTCAGCTTCACTCTTGAAGCAAATTCCCATGCACCCCCTTTTTAGTATCAGTTCTGCTTTCTTCACTGACTATAAAGTCTCTGCGCTGCACTATGTAGATGTCCTCACTCGTTCCTCTCTCTGCGAGGAAGGATGGGTGTCTGTGAGTTTAGTCCAGGCATGAACAGAGTTAATTTCTGTCTCTCTCTCTCTCCGGCAGTGTGAGGATCACGTGCTCTTTGCCGGGCTGCTTGAACAAGTCCGAGCTAGATGCCAGACGCTCTCAGAGTCTCTGCTTGGCTCGGCCAAGCTGGCTCAGCCTGCTGAAACCATCTAGGCCTGGAGTGACAGAGCAGAGCCTAGCCCGAACTAGATGGAGTCCGGCCTAGTCCTTGCCTGGCCCGGAGCAGGGGCCTGGCTCTCCCTCTTGTGTAGCTGGCACACCGGCTGAGCTGTATCTGCTGAAGATTCCAGCCGTTCCTCCCCCATGCCTGCCCGGCTGCAGCGGCACGGCTGCCGTAAAACCTCCCTTCCCCCCCCGCCATCCCTCCTTCGGAAGGAGGTAGGGGGGGGCCTTACCAGTGAGAGAAGCAGGAGCTGCTCCCCTCTACACAGCAGCAGCAGGTCCAAAGAGGAAGAGCGTCAGAAAGTCTCTGCTTATATATGGTTTTTTCCTTGAAAGCCGACCAATTTTTAATTAGTTTACCTACCTATCAATTCTTAAAACAACCTGATTATTGGCTCTCTCTCTCGCAGGAAGGAAGTTGTATTCCTTCCTGCATTCCTGCAGCCCAGATCACTTCCTAAATTTTGACCCCTCTAGCCTAACCCAGGACAGCCCCATGTCTGGGAGTCGACTGCCGCCTCTTCAAATTCCGCATGGAGCAAGATCCCTCACAGACCCAAGCTGCCACCGACAAGGACCCTGGCTGCCCTTGCAGGGCCAAAACCCTCCTCCAAACTGACATCAAGAAACTGGGGGGCAGAGTTCTCTTTCTCAGAGAAAAGGGACACTTTTTGTGTCCCGGCCCTAAGGCACTGTGCTCCCTGCTGCCTCCTGAAATTCCGTATGGATCAAGATTCCTCGCAGACCCAAGCTGCCACCGACAAGGACCCTGGCTGCCCTTGCAGGGCCAAACCCTCCTCCAAACTGACATCAAGAAAACTGGGGGGCAGAGTTCTCTTTCTCAGAGAAAAGGGACACTTTTTGTGTCCCGGCCCTAAGGCACTCTGCTCCCGGACGCCACCTGAAATGCCACACGGATCAAGAGCCTTCCCAGACCCAAGCTGCCATCAACTAGAACTCTGGCTGCAATTGTAGGGCTAAATGCCTCCTAAAAATCTGGCATCATGCATCTGGGGGACTAAGTTATCTTTCACATGGAAAAGCGCCATTGTTTGTATTGAAGGCCCCATGTCTGGGAGTTGACAGCCAATTGCGGAAATTCCGCAGAGATTAAGATTCCTCGCAGACCCAAGCTGCCACCGACAAGGACCCTGGCTGCCCTTGCAGGGCCAAAACCCTCCTCCAAACTGACATCAAGAAACTGGGGGGCAGAGTTCTCTTTCTCAGAGAAAAGGGACACTTTTTGTGTCCCGGCCCTAAGGCACTGTGCTCCCTGCTTCCTCCTGAGAATCCGTATGGATCAAGATTCCTCGCAGACCCAAGCTGCCACCGACAAGGACCCTGGCTGCCCTTGCAAGGCCAAAACCCTCCTCCAAACTGACATCAAAAAAGTGGGGGGCAGAGTTCTCTTTCTCAGAGAAAAGGGACACTTTTTGTGTCCCGGCCCTAAGGCACTGTGCTCCCTGCTGCCTCCTGAAATTCCGTATGGATCAAGATTCCTCGCAGACGCAAGGTGCCACAATAAAGACCCCTGGCTACCCTCGCAGAGCCAAAACCCTCTTCCAAACTGACATCAAGAAACTGGGGGGCAGAGTTCTCTTTCTCACAGGAAAGGGACACTTTTTGTTTCTCGGCCCTAATGCACTCTGCTCCCTGCTGCCTCCTTAAATTCCGTATGGATCAAGATTCCTCGCAGACCCAAGCTGCCACCAAAAAGGACACTGACTGCCCTTGCAGGGCCAAAACCCTCCTCCAAACTGACATCAAGAAAGTGGGGCGCAGAGTTCTCTTTCTCAGAGAAAAGGGACACAATTTGTTTCTCGGCCCTAAGGCACTGTGCTCCCGGACGCCACCTGAAATTCCGTATGAATCAAGATTATTCGCTGACGCAAGCTGCCATCAACCAGGACTCTGGTTGCATTTGTAGGGCTAAAACACCCCACCAAACCGATATCATGAATCTGGGGGCCTAAGTTTTCTTTCACGTGGAAAAGTACGATCATTTGTATTTTAGGCCCCCTGTCTGGGAGCCGACTGCTGCCTCTTCAAATTCCGCATGGAGCAAGATCCCTCACAGACCCAAGCTGCCACCGACAAGGGCCTGGCTGCCCTTGCAGGGCCAAACCCTCCTCCAAACTGACATCAAGAAAGTGGGGGGCAGAGTTCTCTTTCTCAGAGGAAAGGGACACTTTTTGTTTCTCGGCCCTAAGGCACTGTGCTCCCTAGCTGCCTCCTGAAATTCCCTATTGATCAAGATTCCTCGCAGACCCAAGCAGCCACCGACAAGGATCCGGGCTGCCCTTGCAGGGCCAAACCTACCTCCAAACTGACATCAAGAAACTGGGGGGCAGAGTTCTCTTTCTCAGAGAAAAGGGACACTTTTTGTGTCCCGGCCCTAAGGCACTCTGCTCCCTGCTTCCTCCTGATACTCCGTATGGATCAAGATTCCTCGCAGACCCAAGCTGCCACCGAGAAGGACCCTGGCTGCCCTTGCAGGGCCAAAACCCTCCTCCAAACTGACATCAAGAAACTGGGGGGCAGAGTTCTCTTTTTTAGAGGGAAGGGACACTTTTTGTTTCTCGGCCCTAAGGCACTGTGCTCCCTGCTGCTTCCTGAAATTCCGTATGGATCAAGATTCCTCGCAGACCCAAGCTGCCACCGACAAGGACACTGGCTGCCCTTGCAGGGCCAAAACCCTCCTCCAAACTGACATCAAGAAACTGGGGGGCAGAGTTCTCTTTCCTAGAGAAAAGGGACACTTTTTGTGTCCCGGCCCTAAGCACTCTGCTCCCTGCTTCCTCCTGATATTCTGTATGGATCAAGATTCCTCGCAGACCAAAGCTACCACCGACAAGGACCCTGGCTGCCCTTGCAGGGCCAAAACCCTCCTCCAAACTGACATCAAGAAACTGGGGGGCAGAGTTCTCTTTCTCAGTGGAAAGGGACACTTTTTGTGTCCCGGCCCTAAGGCACTCTGCTCCCTGCTGCCTCCTGAAATTCCGTATGGATCAAGATTCCTCGCGACCCAAGCTGCCACCGAGAAGGACCCTGGCTGCCCTTGCAGGGCCCAAACCCTCCTCCAAACTGACATCAAGAAACTGGGGGGCAGAGTTCTCTTTCTCAGAGAAAAGGGACACTTTTTGTGTCCCGGCCCTAAGGCACTGTGCTCCCGGACGCCACCTGAAATTCCGTATGGATCAGGATTATTCGCTGACGCAAGCTGCCATCAACCAGGACTCTGGTTGCATTTGTAGGGCCAAAACCCTCCACCAAACCGACATCATGAATCTGGGGGCCTAAGTTTTCTTTCACGTGGAAAAGTGCCATCATTTGTATCGTAGGCCCCTGTCGTGGTTTTAGTTTGCTTATTCAGGTTTGTGGCTAAATGCCAGCACACTTACTTAAATTTACTTGATTGCTTGTTGTGAGATAAGGATTAGGAGTAGGCAAAGCAGGCTCAAACTTTATAAAGTACAAAGAAGTTTTAGTAATATATCTAAGACAAAGGGAAAAAAAGAGAAAAACTCAAGAAAAAAAAAACCAGAACAAACTCCCCAGACACCCCTCCTTCCCCACCTCTCCATTTCATTCTCTCTGACAACATACAAAAGACAACACTTCGACCTCCAGTCAGTTTACCACCTCAGAAACAGCTCTTGTTCTAGTTCATTTAGGGAGAGAAGTTTCTTTTGCTTACACTATGGATCTTCTGTAAGAAAAATACAGTTTTTATGGGTCTTCTGCCTTACCATTAACCGCCGCCCGGAGTAAAGTCCAGCTTAATGGTGGATCTCTCCCACACCAGTAGCCTTCCCACAGCCACTATGGTGGGTTATGAACAGTCCACAGGGTACTTGTTTTAAGGATGCCCAGTTCAATTGCAGCAACAAAGAAAATCCCTTCTTCTGTGCTTAGCAACACAGGTTTTCTTGACAACTCAGGTTCTCTAGCATTCTCCCCGGGACCAGGGCTCTGGATCACAGCCTCTCCTCTCTCTTGGTTCTAGTTTCTCATCAGGCTGTACTTTTTCAACACTTACTTGTCTGTACTTAGGTATTTCAGTTCATTGGCTGCAATAAGAACCTCACATCCCCCTTTGGACTATATCTTCATATATTACAGAGAATTTATTAGCTCAGTCCCCAACCATGGTTCTCCAAAAGAGTTTTCAGCTTCACTCTTGAAGCAACTTCCCATGCACCCCCTTTTTAGTATCAGTTCTGCTTTCTTCACTGACTGTAAAGTCTCTGCGCTGCACTATGTAGATGTCCTCACTCGTTCCTCTCTCTGCGAGGAAGGATGGGTGTCTGTGAGTTTAGTCCAGGCATGGAGAGAGTTAATTTCTGTCTCTCTCTCTCCGGCAGTGTGAGGATCACGTGCTCTTTGCCGGGCTGCTTGAACAGGTCCGAGCTGGATGCCAGACGCTCTCAGAGTCTCTGCTTGGCTCGGCCAAGCTGGCTCGGCCTGCTGGGGCCATCTAGGCCTGGGGTGACAGGGCAGGGCCTGGCCCGAGCTGGATGGAGTCCGGCCTGGTCCTTGCCTGGCCCGGAGCAGGGGCCTGGCTCTCCCTCTCGTGTAGCTGGCACACCGGCTGAGCTGTATCTGCTGAAGATTCCAGCCGTTCCTCCCCCATGCCTGCCCGGCTGCAGCGGCACGGCTGCCGTAAAACCTCCCTTCCCCCCCCCCATCCCTCCTTCGGAAGGAGGTAGGGGGGGGGCCTTACCAGTGAGAGAAGCAGGAGCTGCTCCTCTCTACACAGCAGCAGCAGGTCCAAAGAGGAAGAGCGTCAGAAAGTCTCTGCTTATATATGGTTTTTTCCTTGAAGGCGGACCAACTTTTTAATTGGTTTACCTACCTATCAATTCTTAAAACTACCTGATTATTGGCTCTCTCTCTCGCAGGAAGGAAGTTGTATTCCTTCCTGCATTCCTGCAGCCCAGATCACTTCCTAGATTTTGACCCCTCTGGCCTAACCCAGGACATTCCACCTCTCGCCTTCAGGAAAAACCATATATAAGACTTATTATCAAAATTACATTAATTATACAATCTTTACTTAGAATAAGAAAAATTACTAAACTAAGCAGAAAGCTTCTTACACAAACCTCCACCTCTAGACTTTATATGACTACTACAATACACAGTTTCTACTACCATTTACTTTATCTTGTATTTTAATACATGCTTTGCCTATTATTTCTCCTAATCAATCCTTATCTCAAAACTCCCATCAATTTGCCCATTATTTGGTTCGATTTCCCGGCCAATGCACCATTGAATGTCGTGGTTTTAGTTTGCTTATTCAGGTTTGTGGCTAAATGCCAGCACACTTACTTAAATTTACTTGATTGCTTGTTGTGAGATAAGGATTAGGAGTAGGCAAAGCAGGCTCAAACTTTATAAAGTACAAAGAAGTTTTATTAATATATCTAAGACAAAGGGAAAAAAAAAAAAGAAAAACTCAAGAAAAAAAAAAAACCAGAACAAACTCCCCAGACCACCCCTCCTTCCCCACCTCTCCATTTCATTCTCCCTGACAACATACAAAAGACAACACTTTGACCTCCAGTCAGTTTACCACCTCAGAAACAGCTCTTGTTCTAGTTCATTCAGGGAGAGAAGTTTCTTTTGCTTACACCATGGATCTTCTGTAAGAAAAATACAGTTTTTATGGGTCTTCTGCCTCACCATTAACTGCCGCCCGGAGTAAAGTCCAGCTTAATGGTGGATCTCTCCCACACCAGTAGCCTTCCCACAGCCACTATGGTGGGTTATGAACAGTCCACAGGGTACCCGTTTTAAGGATGCCCAGTTCAATTGCAGCAACAAAGAAAATCCCTTCTTCTGTGCTCAGCAACACAGGTTCTCTTGACAACTCAGGTTCTCTAGCATTCTCCCCGGGACCAGGGCTCTGGATCACAGCCTCTCCTCTCTCTTGGTTCTAGTTTCTCATCAGGCTGTACTTTTTCAACACTTACTTGTCTGTACTTAGGTATTTCAGTTCATTGGCTGCAATAAGAACCTCACATCCCCCTTTAGACTATATCTTCATATATTACAGAGAATTTATTAGCTCAGTCCCCAACCATGGTTCTCCAAAAGAGTTTTCAGCTTCACTCTTGAAGCAACTTCCCATGCACCCCCTTTTTAGTATCAGTTCTGCTTTCTTCACTGACTATAAAGTCTCTGCGCTGCACTATGTAGATGTCCTCACTCGTTCCTCTCTCTGCGAGGAAGGATGGGTGTCTGTGAGTTTAGTCCAGGCATGAACAGAGTTAATTTCTGTCTCTCTCTCTCCGGCAGTGTGAGGATCACGTGCTCTTTGCCGGGCTGCTTGAACAGGTCCGAGCTAGATGCCAGACGCTCTCAGAGTCTCTGCTTGGCTCGGCCAAGCTGGCTCAGCCTGCTGGGGCCATCTAGGCCTGGGGTGACAGGGCAGGGCCTGGCCCGAGCTGGATGGAGTCCGGCCTGGTCCTTGCCTGGCCCGGAGCAGGGGCCTGGCTCTCCCTCTTGTGTAGCTGGCACACCGGCTGAGCTGTATCTGCTGAAGATTCCAGCCGTTCCTCCCCCATGCCTGCCCGGCTGCAGCGGCACGGCTGCCGTAAAACCTCCCTTCCCCCCCCCTCCATCCCTCCTTCGGAAGGAGGTAGGGGGGGGCCTTACCAGTGAGAGAAGCAGGAGCTGCTCCTCTCTACACAGCAGCAGCAGGTCCAAAGAAGAAGAGCGTCAGAAAGTCTCTGCTTATATATGGTTTTTTTCCTTGAAGGCGGACCAACTTTTTAATTAGTTTACCTACCTATCAATTCTTAAAACTACCTGATTATTGGCTCTCTCTCTCTCGCAGGAAGGAAGTTGTATTTCTTCCTGCATTCCTGCAGCCCAGATCACTTCCTAGATTTTGACCCCTCTGGCCTAACCCAGGACAGTATTTTATGGCTGCATTTTAGGTCTAAAATAGTGAGCAGAGCAACATGATAATCTAAACTGAAACTATTTACATTCCTTTCAGATAATTACTTAGGAATTACTATTAATAGCTCTAACACAATATTTCTACTCGACCAGTAGAAAATTCTGGATGTTTGAAAAGAAACCCTGTTTTGAAGTGAGTGTGTTCTGACTGGGAAATGTTTTGTTTATATGCTGAAGACAGGATTTATTTGTTGAAGACAGCCAGCATAAAATAGGATTTTAAAGCAGAACTGGTTAGTTTAAAACATCATTTGTACATTTGTTCTCTAGCCATTCCTTTTTATTGCACTTTGCTGCTAAACATGCTTCTGGATCTTACTCCAAGTTACTACTTAAAAGGCATTCTGGTAGGGAATGGCAACTGCTATTTGGATTACTTGGAACAACTACTTCAGATGCTCATAGCATTGAAGTAATTGGAATATAAAAACAAAGGTGGTCCTTGAGCTAAAACATTATCTATCAAATGCTGGTTTGTGTCTGGAAAAAATGTGTTTTTTAAATGGAAAAATGAGTCAGTGCTCTTCATTTTAAAAATGGTCCAAAGAAGAACATGGGATGGTGTTCAAAATTTAAATATACATCTGCTGAAAAAGCAAGCTTTCTGCTTGTTTCAGTCATTCTTTGGTCAGCTGAAGGGGAACTAAAAGGAAAATACTCTTGTTCCCTGTTTGAAAAACATGTTTGCTCCTAGTTAACAAAGGAGATAGGAAAGTGAAGGAGAAAAAAATGCCAATGTGTACGATAGAATTGTTAGTCTCTCGTCAGTGTGCTTAGAGTATAATTCCTGAAGCTTTTCTTTCTCCCTTATGGAATGTACATTAGAGAGTCTTTTATTGCCCATAGGAGCCTGCTGCTAATTAGCTTCTCCAGCTGCTCATCTTCTTAGGGACAGACTGAGAGACGTCTGTGCCTCACTCCTGGGGCAGTGTTGCAGCAGGGGCAGAGCAGAGTGTGAGCATGCAGGGAGCTACTGCTGGGAGAAAGATGGGAATTTCCCCTTCTGCCTTGGAGCCAAGGAAAGGGAACTGACTCATATTTGGGAGCATGTGGATTTTTTTCCTGAGGAGAGAATTTCCAATAGTTGTTTTTCACATTTATTTGGTTATTGACTCTGAAGTTTGAATTTAAATTAAAAATAATTTGTGAAGACTGTCAGAGCAGATTCCTTCAGGCTTTTACACTGTGAAATGGATTTACTAAAATCAAATTTTATCTGTTTGGAGGGTGGAAAATATTTTGGAAAGACCCATGTAGTAGAGGATTTTTTACTGATAAAGACCATTCAACCGGGCTGAATCCAGACCTCCATACAGCAGCTTGTACCTTTAACAGCATCCCTAATCCACATCTTACATACCTTTATTCCACAGTAAGTAATTCTTCAATAATCGCAATATCAGATACAGTAAAATTTTCATATCCCTTCTTAAAAGAATGGAGTTTTTAAAGTATTTTTTTTACTTTTGAGGGAAAATAAATCCACACATTTCTGTAGTAGGACTGTTGAATAACTCAAAATGTTTGATAAGTTTAACTCATAGAAATTACTGTATGTGCTGCACGTGTGGTTCATCTCCTTGAGAATGGAGGCAGTCGCATCAATCCATCACTGGCGCAAGATGAACTGGGATCATTGATTCATTTGATTTAAAGTCATGACCTTACTTTAATTCAGCTTGTTGGTTAGTACAGGCTAGGAAGTGGGCAGCCTGTGAGGTGACAGGTCATACTTCTCAACAGCAGCACTTTGGGCATTTCTTCCTCCTTGCAGGATGCATAGACTTCCTTTTGTCCCGTAGCTTTCCACAGCTGTCACATTAGCTTTGCATAGATAATAGTAAGGGACGAATTTGAGGTTCTGCATGACTATTGAGTTCTTCAGACCTGTGATTCAGATGGGGTGTCTTCCCATTTAGCATATTTTCTTGGCAAAATAACTATTGTTTAAAAGCACTTATTTATGTAAAACTCTTTTCAGATGTCAGAGGCCATGGAAGATAGATGATTACATTGATTTCTGCTGAGTTCTTCTACTGTCACATCCCAGACTATTGAGTTGCATATGACAATGAATACTTTGGTACCCAAAGTTCATAAATTTCATAAACCAGAGATAATGTAACCACTTACCATTTATGTATTTTATAAAATTCGTTACATTACGCATAGGTATTGCACCTGCATGCACAATTCAAAGCAGAGCAACACTATGTTAAGTGCTTGCTCTCACAAACCAGGCATGAAATAATTATCTTGTTTTAAGTGTTCTTAGAGCCTTAGGGCTCCATTTTCAGTTACAACATTAATGATTTGCAGTGAATTTTAGGGCTGACAGAAGAGGAATCTTCTTTGGAAAGTTCTGTTGGGTGATTTAATTCAGAGTCTCCCCAGTACAGCAGGGATGGGTGGGGATGTGGTGCTTCATTCCCCTTCTGAAACAGGTTTCTCTGAGCTTTTTAGGGCAGAGCTATTGCCACCTACTGGAATCAGGGAAAAGCTGTGTTTAAAAAATACTGTTCCATCATTATTTAAAACAAAGAATGCAAGATCTCAGGTACTGTCTGGTTAGATTTCAGTTGTGATGGCAAACAGTTGCTGGCAGTAGTTAAAATGTAATATTTGTGTCTAAATTGCTGTTACAGAAAATGAATGTCACAGTTCAGTACTTAGATGGAAGGTTATGGTGGTCAAAATGTTATTGTTATAACTACTGAAATATAAACTTTATATGTATGTCAATAGCCAGAAACTAAATAGAGCAGGGAAGTGCTAAAAAGGCATGCTAATGCATGTAATAATGATCTCTATTTTAAACTCCTTGTCCTTATGTGGTTTTTTGTCTCAGATTCAACAAAAAAAGCAAATTAAGAAAGTTATTTCCCACCCTCCCCTTTCCTTTTTTTCAGTAAAAATTTCCAAAGGATTGATATTTTATTCTCTTAAATTCCCATTGAAATACGTGGTTAAATGAGATTTGAAGGTATTAACAGCCCCATGGAAAATTGTTTCTGCACAGTGGTGGTTTGGCTGGGAGGCACAGGGTCTGCTGCCTGGAATAAGCAATATGCTATCTGTAAAGCCTCAGCAGTGTCCTGCAGCCACAGAGCTGATCCAGGCTGTGTTGGAATTGTGTCCCCACGTCCCATCTGTGGTTTGAGTTTGGCTTTGGGTGGGAATTACTTTGTTTTTCTCAATTGACCTATAAACTCTTGACATTCCTCGCTAACTTCACATACCAGGTTTCAACATGAAAGTACAGTTTTTACGGTACCTCTCTATGTCTAAAACTTTGGGGCAGTTAAAAGCAGTACATTTTTTTCTCTTAATTGTTTTCTGAAGTGTTTGGAAGCATTCAGAGAAAAAAAAGATGGTAATATAGAACCTATTTCATTTGGAGGGTGATCTTCCAGTGAATATTTGTGCTGAGTTACCTTGATGCTAAGTTACAACAACCACCTTGATTTCTTTGGTCTTTAATTACCACGATCTTAGAAATGCTTTTGACAATTGTAACTCAAATGATGCTTTTGAGGTGATGGCATTCCTTTGACACTACCACTGGCACATGGTGGACAGCATAAGCATCAATAAAGGTTACTTGTGAAGTTTAAGTAAGAATAGGAAGTCTGGATGGAATTTGTTTAAATCAACTTCGGATGTCTAAAACTGTGACCTTGAGCTGTCATGTAGTTCCTTGACTAATGGAGTAAAAAAGTTCCTTTTTCTTCCTTTGCAGCTGGTCTTTGCCTGTGTTTTAGAGAATAGATTTATACCATGCCAGCAGTTCTTGCATGCTGTTCTGTTAATATTTCTTCAGTAAATATTAAAATATTGATACTTATTATTATTGAGCTGTACACTGAGCCCTTTCCACCAGTATTCATTGGAGCGATCTGTCTTTATACAACATATGAAAGAGGCATCTCCTGGGAGAACTGATATTTCTACAGTGATTAGGCAGCTGTTATAACCAAAAGAACTTTGGAAATTATAATTATTAAGAAAATGAAATGTAAATTCAGGTGAAAAAACAAATGAGATTAAACATCAGGTGGATATTTATTTTATGGTAAACCTGCATGAAATTCTAAAATGCTGCAGTTAACATCATAATCTTCAGACCAGTTTGTTTCAGTAATTTTATTATTGAGTGTCAATGCTGCAATCAGAGAGACTAAATGCTTTTAAATCTGGAAAGAAAAGCTAAAAGTTCTCCAATTCTATTGCCCCAGTTCTGTCAGTAGTTTGATTGCAGTCTGGTGCTCCATCCATAAGCTCTTAAACATATCAGAGCAGGTGTCAGAGACTGAAAATAGTTCATGCCTCAAACATTGATGTAAAGTTTTGATCAGAGAAGCTTCCCTGAAGATACCTGACTGGGACTTTGGACTGAGCTAAACTGCTGAGATTAGATAAAGGAAAAACCCTATTGTTTAATCATCTCAGCCTGAGGGAAAGGAATGCATCCACAAAAGCTGAAGCCGCCAGCTGTACTGAGAATCATTTCTGGCTGAGTTTAGGGTGGGGGGCAAAGCACAGCTCACAGAAGCCACGTTTACACAGCCCTCCCCCAGCTGAAGGGGAGAGGACGATAGTGTAACCTCTGGTCAGAGGCAATACACACGCATCCTCCAGTACACAAACTGGCCCAGCTGCGAAGCCTCCCCAACCCCACAAGCCACATCCACGGGACTCTCACGTGAGAGGCAGCTGAGGGGGAGTCACAGTCTATCACAGACCCCCCAAAGTGCTCCCCAGACGCCTTGCACCACAGGACTGCACGTGATGCAAGCAGAGTCTGCTGCTAGAGGCTGCCCCCTCCCCCAGGGGGGCATGCCTGGACATTTCCACCAGGCCTGAGTGTATATTAACCCATGGCACTCTGTGCTTTTTGGGGGGGACTTCCACCACCGAGAAGAGGACATCAGAACACCAATGGGACCCACGGAGTGGTGATACCTTTTTGTCCCTGTCCCTCTCTGTCCCCCCCATCTTTCTCCCTACTCTCTCTTTTCTCTCTTTTCTTCTCTCTCTCTCTCTCATATTTACTATCAAATAAAACCCATACTATTGATTGGCATATGGTCTCGCTTGTACCTTAATTCGGGCAGAGGTATCTCTAAAGAACTTTAATAATTAGATCATAACAGCAGGGATGACCCAGAACTTCCACCAAAACCACCAGGAGCAGCAGAACAGCTGCAGCTCAGGGAAAGACCAGGAGCACTGAGGTACAGTGTGGGTTGTGCACACGAGTGAAATTCTTAATGAGCTAGTCTGTAATGGATGTTCAGTGCCAGTCTGTCTTTACAAAAAACACTTGAATCTCCTACATTTATAAGAATTTTTGTCCTGAAAGAGCTCCAACAGAATGAAGCCTGCCTGCCTGCAGGTGGGAATACAGAGTGACCAAATCTGTCTGTTTTTTGCTGGAAAGCCTCGGGCAGCACAGGTTAGCTCCGGAAGCCCCCAAGGTGACTGATAGACACTTTCCAGTTAGTGCTCATCTGTTACGATCCAGTTGGTAAAATGTTAGGATCTAGTTATTAAGGTTCTTAGAAATACCCCTGCCTGAACTAAGGTGCAAACGAGACCATATGCCAGTGAGAATAGCAATGGTTTTATTTGACAGTAAACACGAAAGAGAGAGAGAGAGAGAAAGGAAGAAATAGGTGGGGGGGACAGAGAGAGAGTAACAGGGACAGAATAAAGAAAATATCACCACTCTGTGGATCCCAATGATGGTCCGTTGATCCTCTCCAGCTGGTCTTCTTGGTGGTGAAAGCTCCCCCGAAAAGCCTGGAATCGGATGGGTTTATATACCCTCGAGCCAGGTAGCAATGTCCAGGCATGTCCTCCTGGGGGAGGGGGGGCAGTCTCTTACAGCAGACTCTGGCAGACTCTGGATCTGTTGCATCACATGCAGCCCCATAGAGCAAGGTCTAGCACTTTTAGGGGTCTTTGATGGATTGTGACTCCCCCTCAGCTGCTTCTCACGTGAAAGTCCCGTGGATGTGGCCTGTGGGGTTGGGGAGTGCTACAGCTGGGCCAGAGGATGGTCATTCATTGCCTCTGACCAGAAGTTACGCCACACCCGAAACCTCCTCTCCCCGCCTCAGGTCGGGGGGAGAGGTGTCCATGTAAACCTGGCTTCTGTGAGCTGTGCTCTCCCCCCACCCAAACTTGGCCGCAGCTGGTGGCTTTGGCCTTTTGATGCAAACCTTCTCCTCAGCCGGAGATGACTAAACAATGGGCTTCCATTTATCTAATCAGCAGTTTGACTTACAGTCCAAAGTCACAGGCAGGTATCTTCAGGGAAGCTTCTTTGTTTGTAGCTTCTTTATACAGTTTTGGTTATGATGAGCAAAACTTTATATCAATGTTTGAGGCATGAACTATTTCTGTCTCTGACATCATTACTGAAATTCCCCAAAGGTTTGTGTCCTGGTATGAAAGACAGGTGTCTGTTAGGAAGGCAGGAGCCTCCCTTGGAATGGGAAACTGTAACCCCTCTCCCTCCGAATTATTATAAATTTGAAATCAAGAGGCTCTCAGGCAAAGATATGGGAATAGGAACAACAGTTCTTTACTACTATCTAAAACAAAGCTAACAAATAACAACAACTATGGCGTTAACTAACAAACAGAACCAGAAACTCAGTGGCAGCCTGCTCGACTTCAGGCACCTTTCCCTTTTGGTGCAGTTCCAGTCACAACCTGCAGGGGGCACTCTGGGTATGATGATTCCTTGGTGGCTGTAGAGGGCGCTCTGGGTGTGATGATTCCTTGGTGGCTGTAGAGGGCGCTCTGGGTGTGATGATTCCTTGGTGGCTGCAGGGGGCGCTCTGGGTGTGATGATTCCTTGGTGCCTGTAGAGGGCGCTCTGGGTGTGATGATTCCTTGGTGGCTGCAGGGGGTGCTCTGGGTATGATGATTCCTTGGCGGCTGCAGGGGGCGCTCTGGCATGAGCTCAGGTAGCACACGGCAATGGTGGCCGCCCAAGGCAGAGAGGAATGGAGGAGAGCCTTTGTTTCACAGAGCCTTGGGGGGGGGGGGGGGGGGGGGGGGTGCTGCTGGTGTTGGTGCCGCAGCAGGAGCCTCGGACACAGCGAGGTGGGACGGCAAGAGGTCCCCGTGTGCAGGGGGAGCCCAGTTACAATGTAGCGAAAAACGTGGAGTGGCATGGAGGAGCAGGAGAGAGACAGGCTGGTGGCAGGCAGCTCCCGATGGGAGTAGAGACAAAACCTCACAGAAGACAGACTGGCAGCTCCGTGCTGGCTTCTCAGGGGCCGTGGGTTCAGCAGGCAGCAGCTCTAACTGTCTGGCTCTCAGGGTCTCGAGCAAGAGAGTGACCTCTCCCCCGCCCTTGCTTTTTTAGTCTCCAAACTCTCGAGTTGCCAGGCCCTGCTTCTATGAGAGCGATTCTGCTTTACTTTGCCAAGGAGAATGGCCCTAGCCTTGGTGCTTTGTTCTCTTAAGTACTCAGTCATTAGCCCAGTCATTAGTCTCTTAACAACCCATGGGAGAAAAATTCCTGAGGAAAAAAAACTAAATCCAAACTCCAGCATTCACTACCCCGAATTTCTTCCCATGCAAACACCTTACATCAAATTTAAACTTTCGAAATATATAGATATATGCAGATACAGATACGAGCACGGTGTCATAGGTAGTTCGCTCTAAAACAAGATCTCCTTGACGTATGCATCGGGTCTCTCAATCCCTTTGCATCACCCACCAGGTGCAGCCTGGTCCCCGAGCAAAGACAACCCCACGCATGGGATTGTCTTTGCTTGAGGCAGAGTTTACCCAAACAGTCTTTCCCAGCATACCTCTCATGTGTACTACTGGAACCTTATCTCCATCTGTTGTTCGCAAGGGGTCAGAGTGGGCAGGCCCTGCTCGGTTGGAGGAGCCTCGGGTGTTCACTAACCATGTGGCCTTTGCTAAATTAGTCTCCCAGTTCTTGAACGTCCCCCCACCCAGTGCTTTCAAGGTGGTTTTAAGCAGGCTATTGTACCGTTAAACTTTCCCAGCTGCTGGTGCATGATAAGGGATATGGTACACCCACTCGATGCCATGTTCCCTAGCCCAGGTGTTTATAAGGCTATTTTTGAAATGAGTCTCATTGTCGGATTCAATTCTTTCGGGGGTACTATGTCTCCAAAGAACTTGTTTTTCAAGGCCCAGGATGGTGTTCTGGGCAGTGGCATGAGGCACAGGGTAGGTCTCTAGCCATTTTGTGGTGGCTTCCACCATTGTGAGAACGTAGCACTTCCCTTGGCGGGTTTGAGGCAGTGTGATGTAATCAATCTGCCAAGTCTCTCCATACTTATATTTGGACCACCGTCCACCATACCATAGAGGCTTCACCCGCTTGGCCTGTTTGATCGTGGCGCACGTCTCACAATAATGGATTACCTCAAAGATGCTGTCTATGGTTAGATCCACCCCTCGGTCTCATGCCCACTTATAGGTGGCATCTCTACCCTGGTGCCCTGAGGCACCATGGACCCATCGGGCTACGAACAACTCTCCTTTGTGTTGCCAGTCTAAATCTATTTGTGCCACTTCTTTCTTCACAGCGTGATCTACCTGCTTGTTGTTCTGGTGTTCCTTGTTAGCTCGGCCCTTAGGGACATGGGCATCTACATGGCGGACCTTTACGGGTAGCTTCTCTACCCGAGTGGCAATGTCTTTCCATTCATCAGCTGCCCAGATTGGTTTTCCTCTACGCTGCCAGTTGGCTTTTTTCCACTTTTCCAGCCAACCCCACAGAGCATTGGCTACCATCCACGAATTAGTGTAGAGGTAGAGCTTTGGCTACTTCTTTCTTTCAAATATGTCTAAGGCCAGCTGAACGGCTTTGAGTTCAGCAAATTGGCTCGATCCACCCTCTCCTTCGGTGGCTTCTGCAACCTGTCTTGTGGGGCTCCACACAGCTGCTTTCCACTTTCGGTTCATCCCTATGATGCGACAGGAACCATCAGTGAAATGGGCGTAGCGCTTTTCTTCATCTAGCAGTTGCTTGTATGGTGGAGCCTCCTCAGCCCGGGTCACTTCTTCTTTCTCCTCTTCGTCAGTGAGACTAAAGCTTTCACCTTCCGGCCAATTCGTAATTATTTCCAGGATCTCAGGGTGGTTTGGATTTCCAATGCGGGCGCGCTTGGTGATAAGTGCGATTCACTTATTCCATGTGGCGTCGGTGGCATGGTGAGTAGAGGAAGCCTTTCTTTTAAACATCCACCCCAGCACTGGTAGTCGGGGTGCCAGGAGTTGTGCTTCAGTGCCGATTACCTCCGAGGCGGCTTGAACTCCTTCATAGGCGGCCAAGATTTCCTTCTCTGTGGGGGTGTAGTTGGCTTCAGACCCTCTGTAACTCCGGCTCCAGAATTTCAGCGGTCGGCCTCGAGTCTCTCCAGGCACTTTCTGCCAAAGGCTCCAGGACAAGCCCTTGTTCCCGGCTGCAGAGTAAAGCACATTCCTCACCTCTGGTCCCGTCCTTACTGGGCCAAGCACTACCGCGTGAGCGATCTCCTGCTTGGTCTGGGCGAACGCTTGTTGCTGTTCAGGGCCCCAGTGGAAATCGTTCTTCTTGTGGGTAACCAGGTAGAGAGGGCTCACAATCTGGCTGTACTCTGGAATGTGCATCCTCCAAAAGCCTATGGCCCCTAGGAAAGCTTGTGTTTCCTTCTTGTTAGTTGGCGGAGACATCGCAGTGATCTTATTGATGACCTCCGTGGGAATCTGGCACCATCCATCTTGCCATTTTACTCCTAGGAGCTGGATCTCTCGAGCAGGTCCCTTGACTTTGCTCTTCTTGATGGCAGAACGGGCTTCCAGGAGGATCAGGATGATCTTCTCTCCTTTCTCAAATACTTCTGTTGCTGTGTTCCCCCACACAATGATGTCATCGATGTATTGGAGATGCTCTGGAGCCGCACCCTTTTCCAGTGCAGCCTGGATCAGTCCATGGCAGATCGTGGGGCTGTGCCTCCACCCCTGGGGTAGCCAATTCTAGGTATATTGCACTCCCCTCCAGGTGAAGGCAAACTGGGGCCTGCACTCTGCTGCCAAAGGGATGGAGAAGAACGCATTGGCGATGTCAGTGGTGGTATACCACTTTGCTGCCTTGGACTCTAGCTCATACTGGAGCTCTAGCATGTCTGGCATGGCAGCACTCAATGGTGGAGTCACTTCATTCAAGCCACGATAGTCTACAGTCAATCTCTATTCTCCGTCAGACTTGCGCACAGGCCAGATGGGGCTGTTGAAGGGTGAGTGGGCTTTACTGACCACTCCTTGGATTTCCAGGTCGCGGATCAACTTGCGGATGGGGATCGCGGCATCTCGATTTGTTTGGTACTGTCGGCAGTGCACTATCGAGGTGGCAATTGGCACTTGTTGCTCTTTTACTCTCAGGAGTCCCACTGCAGTTGGATTTTCCGATAGTCTAGGCAAGGTTTTCAGTAGCCTGATGCGTTCTGCCTACACAGCTGCTATTCCGAAAGCCCACCTGAGTCTCTTTGGGTCTTTGTAATAGCCATTCCAGTGGAAGTCTATGCCCAGAATACATGGGGCCTCTGGACCAGTCACAATGGGGTGTTTCTGTCACTCCTTCCCTGTCAGGCTCACTTCGGCTTCCAACAAGGTTAATTGCTGTGATCCCCCTGTCACCCCGGCAATAGAAACATGTTCTGCCCCCACATGTCCTGATGGTATTAAGGTACACTGCGCACCAGTATCAACTAACGCTTCATATTTTTGTGGTTCTGATGTGCCAGGCCATCGGATCCACACTGTCCAAAAGACCCGGTTTTCCCGTGCCTCTTCCTGGCTAGAGGCAGGGCCCCTCTAGCTCTGGTTATCATTTCTTTCTTGGGCATACATAGTAGAGGTTTCCTCGAGGGGATCTAACAGATCGTCCTCCCTTCTGTAATATCTGGCATCTCGGTCACGGGAGGCTGAGGCTACCTTCACTTTAGTAGACCCCCCGCCTCGGTTAGTATTTCCCTCCTTGAGTTGCTGTACCCATGCTGCCAGGGCAGCAGTGGGTTTCTTATCCCACTTCCTCATGTCTTCCCCGTGGTCACACAGGTAGAACCACAGCTCAGATCGTGGGGTGTACCCTCCTCCCTGGCTGGGGGGCGCTGGGCTCTGACTTTGGGGCTTGTGACTCGCACTGGTGCCGCACTCATCATCCTCATCTTCTCCCTCACCTCCCTCCTCATCTCCTCTCTGAGGACTTTGACCACAGCGGAGACCTGAGCCTGCATTGGGCCACTGATCATACTATCATAATTCCTGAGTTTGGTGGCTATGGAACCCACTGTCTCTCGGTTGTCATCAGCATTAATTGTTGCAATGAAGATGGTGTATTGGGAGGGCCCTAGCTTTGCCAGGTTCCACAACATTTGCCCTGTACACTTGACCTTCTGTCTTAGTTTAGGGTAAATGTTAGGAGGAGACCTCCAAGGGGGTCTCTTCTAGATAAGCCAATTTCAGCTACTCCTCCCCCAAACCAGTTCGGGAAAAGATTTTCCTAGAGAAAAAGTGGAAAAAACTATTTATTTAATAAGCAGAATATTCACAAGTTTGGAAACAAAAATTGAATGATATAAAACAATGAAACCTCTCCTTTCTCTGAAGAGATGGTGGATCCAGAGAGTCTTTCTGTGGGTGTGGCTGTGTCAGCCTCAGTCCCTCCAGAGGCTGGGGTCGATGGCCAGGCTCGGCTGCAGAGTCGGGGGACCCCCGGGGGATTGTCGTGATGTCTTGGACCACAGAGATGCTGACCAGTTCCAGAAGAAATAAACTAGTAAAAGAAATAAAGTTTCTCTCTCTCTGCAAATGTATACATTATATACATATATAAGTACACATATATACAGTATATAGCTATATATATGTAAAATGGCAGTAAAATCTAGCAAATAGTGATATTTAAACATGGTTCTCACTCAATAATCAGATCTTTCTGGGGTACACATCGTGTTGTTCTATCTTTTTGCATTATCTACTATGTGTAACTTGGTCCCTGAGCAAAGACAACTTTACGGATGGGTTTGTCTGTATTGGAGGCAGAATTGACTCAAACAGTCTTCTCTAACAGACTTCTAACATGAACTACTGGGACCTTGTCTCTATCTACTGTGTGCAGGGATTCGGATTGGGCAGGCCCTGCTCGATTGGTAGAGCCTCGAGTGTTAACTAACCAGGTGGTCTTTGCTAAATGCTGTTCTTAATTTTTCAAAGATCTCCCACCCAATGCTTTTAAGGTGGTTTTTAACAGTCCATTGCACCTCTCCACTTTGCCTGAAGCTGGTGCGTGGTAGGGGATATGGTACACCCACTTGATGCCATGTTCCCTAGCCCAGGTGTTTATAAGGCTGTTTTTGAAATGAGTCCCATTGTCTGACTCAATTCTCTCAGGGGTACCATGTCTCCAAAGAACCTGTTTTTCGAGGTTCAGAATGGTGTTCCGGGCAGTGGCATGAGGCACAGGGTAGGTCTTTAACCATCTTGTGGTGGTTTCCACTATTGTGAGAACATAGCGCTTGCCTTGGTGGGTTTGAGGCAGTGTGATGTAATCAATCTGCTAAGCTTCTCTATACTTATATTTGGACTACCGTCCACCATACCATAGGGGTCTCACTCGCTTTGTTTGCTTAATTGCAGCACACATCTCACAATCATGGATCACTTGGGAGATGCTGTCTATGGTTAGGTTTACTTTTCGGTCTTGTGCTCATTTATAGGTAGCATCTTTACTTTGATGACCTGAGGCATCATGGGCCCATCGGGCTAGGAACAACTCTCTCTTGTGTTGCCAATCTAAGTCTATTTTTGACACTTCTATTTTTGCAGCTTGATCTACTTGCTTGTTGTTCTGGTGTTTTTTGTTAGCCCGATTCTTAGGGATATGGGCATCTACATGGCGGACTTTCACAGGTAGCTTTTCTACTCGGGCAGCAATGTCTTTCCACTCTCCAGCAGCCCAGATTGGTTTTTTTCTGCGTTGCCAATTGGCCTTCTTCCACTTCTCCAGCCATCCCCACAGAGCATTGGTTACTATCTATGAATCAGTGTAAAGATAGAGTTTTGGCTATTTCTTTCTTTCATCAATGTCCAGGGCCAGTTGAACGGCTTTGAGCTTAGCGAATTAACTTGATCCACTCTCTCTTTCTGTAGCTTCTGCAACTTGTCGTGTAGGGCTCCACACAGCTGCTTTTTATTTTCGGTTCATCCCTACGATACGGCAAGAACTATCTGTAAAAAGAGCGCAGCATGCTTCTTCTGCTGGCAGTTGATTGTACGGTGGAGCTTCTTCAGCCCGTGTTACTTGTTCTTCTTCATCAGTGAGACTAAAGTTTTTGCCTTCAGGCCAATTTGTAATTATCTTTAAAATTTCAGGGCGATTTAATTTTCTAATGCGGGCGCGTTGTGTTATGAGAGCAATCTACTTGCTCTATGTAGCACTGGTGGCGTGGTGGATAGAGGGAACTTTTGCTTTGAACATCCACCCCAGCACCGGTAGTCGGGGTGCCAGGAGGAGTTGTGCTTTCGTGCCAATTACCTCTGAGGCAGCTTGAACTCTTTCATAGGCGGCTAAGATTTACTTCTCTGTGGGGGTGTAGTTGGCTTCGGACCCTCTATAACTTCGACTCTAGAATCTTAGTGGTCGACCCCGAGCCTCCCCAGGCACTTTTTGCCAAAGGCTCTATGACAGACTATGGCTCCTGGCTGCAGAGTAGAGCACATTTTTCACATCTGGTCCTGTCCTGACTGGGCGAAGCGCTACCGCATGAGCAATTTCCTTTTTGATCTGGGTGAAGGCTTGCTGCTGTTTAGGGCTCCACTGGAAAGTGTTCTTCTTGCGGGTAACCAGATAAAGAGGGCTCACAATCTGGCTGTACTCGGGAATATGCATTCTCCAAAAGCCTATGGCGCCTAGGAAAGCTTGTGTTTCCTTCTTGCTGGTTGGTGGAGACATTGCTGTAATCTTGTTGATAACCTCAGTGGGAATCTGACGCCGTTCATCTTCCCATTTTATCTCTAGGAACTGGATCTTTCGAGCAGGTTTTTTAACTTTGCTCTTTTTGATGGCAAAACTGGCTTTTAGGAGAATCTGGATAATTTTTTCCCCTTTCTCAAACACTTCTGCTGCCGTGTTCCCCCACACAATGATGTCATCAATGTACTGGAGATGTTCTGGGGCCTCACTTTTTTCTAGTGCAGCCTGGATCAGTCCATGGCAGATCGTGGGGCTGTGCTTCTACTTTTGGGGCAGCCGATTCTATGTGTACTGCACACCCCTCCAGGTGAAGGTAAACTGGGGCCTGCATTCTGCTGCCAAAGGGATGGAGAAAAATGCATTTGCAATGTCAATAGTGGCATACCATTTTGCTGCTTTGGACTCCAGCTCGTACTGGAGCTCTAGCATGTCTGGCACAGCAGCACTCAATGGTGGAGTCACTTCATTCAAAGCATGATAGTTTACAGTTAATCTCTATTCCCCTTCAGACTTGCGCACAGGTCAGATGGGGCTGTTGAAGGGTGAGTGGGTTTTGATGACCACCCCTTGGCTCTCCAGCTCACGAATCAGCTTGTGGATGGGAATCACAGTATTTCAAGTTGTTCTGTACTGTCGGCGATGCACTGTCGAAGTGGCAATCGGCACATGTTGCTCTTCTCCTTTCAGAAGCTCAACTGCAGTTGGGTTCTCTGATAGTTTAGGCAAGGTATTCAGTTGTTTAATGCCCTCTGTCTCTACAACAGCTATCCCAAAAGCTTACTTGAGTCTTTTTGGGTCTTTGAAATAGCTATTTTGGAGGAAATCTATGCCCAAAATGCATGGGGCCTCTGGGCCAGTCACAATAGAATGTTTCTTCTACTCATTTCCAGTCAGGCTCACCTCAGCTTCCACCAAAGTCAAATCCTGTGATCCCCCAGTCACGCCAGAGATAGAGACAGATTCTGCCCCCACATGTCTTGATGGGATTAATGTGCACTGTGCACCAGTGTCAACCAAAGCCTCATATTTTTGTGGTTCTGATGTGCCAGGTTAATGAATCCACACAGTCCAAAAAACAGGGTTTTCCCTAGCCTCCACCTGGCTGGAGGCAGGGCCTCTCTAAGCCTGGTTATCCTTCTTTCCCTGGGTGTACATCTTGGAGGTTCCTTCAAGGGGATAGAACATGTCGTCATCATCATCATCATATCTGGCAGATCGGCTGTGGGCAACTGGAGCTGCTTCTTTTTTGGTAGAACCTTCTTTCTGAGTCTTAGCTTCTTTCAATTCACGTACTCGTTGTGCCAGAGCAGGAGTGGGTTTTCTATCTCACTTTCTCATGTTTTCTCTACAATCATACAGGAAAAACCACAGATCACGTCGTGAGGGGTACCTTCTCTCCTTGTCTGGGGGACGTCTACGTTTGGTAACAGGACCTCTGAACTGTACTGCTGAGATTTGGAGAAGGTCCTTTCTCAGTGTCTTGTGATTCTCTTCTATCTTATTTTTTATTTTTTGTAGACGTTCTTCTACAGCTGCAATTCTTGCATGTGTTGGGCCATGCACAGCATCTGCATACGCTCGGAGTTTCCTTGCCATATCAAGCACAGTCTCATCTCGATCATCTCACTTCATTATTGTTAGAGTCGTATAATGTTCTTCTGGCCCAAGTCGTATAAGTCTTCGTCACATTATGGGTGTACATATTACCAAGTCTGGATTCTTAGGTGTATTTGGATCCTCTGAGAAAACAATCTCTGCCACGGCCATTTCTCTCAAGCGTTGGATCTCTTGTTCTATTGTCTTCTAATGAGTCTGTTGCATATAGAGATCGTCTGTACACAGATATCTGCGTGCCACAGCTCCCAAGACTCGTGACTAGAGACTCTTAGGGTGAGCCCCCTTTACCGTTTCCTGGTCAATAGCTGGTTTATGTGACAGGTGTCCTAAATGCTTCGCTTCAGTACCGTTTAGAATTGTAACATCGCCTGTGGCATCTCAAAGACGGACTAACTAACTAATTATAGATTCATCAGGTCGTCGAGTGTAATCTTTTCTTAGGTCACGAAGATCCTTCAGGGAAAAAGACTCAATAGTGTCTTCTGCTCTTGAGTCAGTTGCTGCCCCTGAGGGTCTTCTCCCGCCATCGCCATCATCATCATCATCATCCACTGGTCGATCAGTTTTGGTTTTGCGCTTTTGTCCCGCAGCAGTGACTGCCAGTGGCTTAGGCTCACTGTCTGTTTTAGCTACTGGCCTGGGTTCACTGGCTGGTCTAGCTGCGGCCTGAGCAACTGAGGTATTTACTGCAGCCTGAGTGACTGGAGTGTCTACTGCAGCTTGAGTGACTGGGGTATTTACTGCAGCCTGAGTGACTGGGGTGACTACTGCAGCTTGAGTGACTGGGGTGACTACTGCAGCCTGAGTGGCTGGGGTGACTACTGCAGCCTGAGTGGCTGGGGTGACTACTGCAGCTTGAGTGACTGGGGTGGCTACTGCAGCCTGAGTGGCTGGGGTGACTACTGCAGCCTGAGTGGCTGGGGTGACTACTGCAGCTTGAGTGACTGGGGTGGCTACTGCAGCCTGAGTGACTGGGGTATCTACTGATTCATCTTCCTGCCCCCCTGCCTCTATCTGCTGCCCTACAGTATCTAGCAGCGTGTGATAAGCATATGCCAGGTCTCAGCTTATTGCAATGATCTTTTCCTCTTTAGAACCTTCATTACACTTCTCTTTCAGATATTTTGCCACCTCAGCTGGGTTCTGTATTTGGTCACGTGGAAAGTCTCAAGCTATGGGTTCTGAGAATTCCTTCAAGATCTGGCCCATATCTTCCCATTCCCCACACCACTCAGGATTTTCTACAACTGGGCCCATTACTGGGTCGGGTGTCTCCTCAGTCCCTCTGGACATATCAGCTCTGATTCTAGAAAAGTTGTAAACCATATAGAGGAAACCCACCAGCTGAAATATCTGAAATATCAGAAGGGTGGTATCTTTGGCATCCAGGGAAAACTGAACATTCTCAAAAAATGATGTAACAGATTGAAAGGAGAAGAAGGGAAGAAAAGGCTGGGAGGCCTCACCCTCCCCTCCTCTAACAAACTGGGTGCCATTACTAACGAACCCCCAAAACATGCTACTGAAACTAGGACGCAGGGCAGGATGGAGAAACAACAAACTATACATATTTTGAACAATCCCCAGTACTTTTGCTACCTCTCTATAAATCTTTATCACTATGCCCAGCAAAATAACAATTTTAATCCGTGCCCTTCTACTGTAAAAACTCCGTGCCAAGGACAATACTGGAGCTATCTGTGGATAGGAAAACAAACCTAGGGACCAGTAAGCGATAAACACCTCAAACAAGCCTAGGGACGAGAGAGACATGGCTACCCCTACGCAGAGGGACACTATGAACTTAGGCAACATGGCTACTGACTGCTTTATCCCAATACAGAGTCAGCACGACCAAAATGCAATCAGTACAAGTTTTTTCCACTTTCTCGAGCCTCACGTTGGGCGCCAAAATGTTTGTCTTAGTTTAGGGCAAATGTTAGGAGGAGACCTCCAAGGGGGTCTCTTCTAGATAAGCCAATTTCAGCTACTCCTCCCCCAAACCAGTTCGGGAAAAGATTTTCCTAGAGAAAAAGTGGAAAAAACTATTTATTCACAAGTTTGGAAACAAAAATTGAATGATATAAAACAATGAAACCTCTCCTTTCTCTGAAGAGATGGTGGATCCAGAGAGTCCTTCTGTGGGTGCGGCTGTGTCAGCCTCAGTCCCTCCAGAGGCTGGGGCCGATGGCCAGGCCCGGCTGCGGAGTCGGGGGGCCCCCGGGGGATTGTCCTGATGTCTTGGACCACAGAGATGCTGACCAGTCCCAGAAGAAATAAACCAGTAAAAGAAATAAAGTCTCTCTCTCTCTGCAAAAGCCGAGAGATTTCCGAGAGCACCCAGCTGCGAACTCCAAGAGCACACAGAGAGCTTACCTCTATTTTTTTTGTCTCTGCTTCGAGCGCAGTCTCTGAAGGAATTTCTGGGGGAGTAAGGTGTAACTCCTGTAGACAAACTCTGTGCGTTTTCTTTTCCCCCTTCACCCTCTTCACTCTCTCTCTCTCTGGGCTTAATTTAAAGCTACAGAACTTAATACTTGGTATAAGCAGGACAGAGGATTGGGGATACAAGCATCATACAGTCAATCTAGGACACCTTGTCAGGGTCATTATCATGTTGTCCATCCCTCCCGAAGAGTACCTCCAATACTGCCACCTCCCTCAGCTGTTGGATTCCCTCCTCAAGAGTCTTCCATGGTCTTCTATGATGGTACTCCTGCATTCTCTCCCTGTTGACAAACCTCTCTCTTACACTTATTAAAAGCCGTTCCCAGAGAGACAGGGGCCCTTTGTCTCTTCCGAATACCTGATCCACCCCCGAGTCATGGGTCAAGGGTCCCAACTGCCTTGCCTCAACACTATCAAGCTGCACGCCCATACGCATAAGATCCCAGACCCGAAGTAACCATGTTGTAAAAGGCTCATGACCCCGTCACACAATGTCTTTTCGTAGATTATGGAGACTGTCATACCCCAGGGACTCAGTAGTGATTTCAATTCTTGGCCTCCCTACTGGTTGAGAGGGCCCTGCTTCCCCATCATTACTCACTGGCTGCTCTGATTTGACCTTAGTCTTCTTCTTTTCCACAGGGGCAACTGCTGCTGGCTGTGGCTGCCCTTCTGGTCTGACTGGAGCCTGAGCGGTTGTAACATCCCTGAGTTCCCCTGCTGCCCCATTAGACTCTCCCTCTTTGGGGTAGGGGAAGGGTTTCCCACCAGCTGGGCAAGTGTATTCCTTCAGCACTTGGCCCATCTCACGTATCTCCTTCACCAGGACTCCCACCCAATCCGGGTGGTTTGTTTCTGAGGTGGGTTGTGGGGCCGGGTCAGACTGTGTAGCAGCATCCCTAGTTTCTGGGGCAATGTCAGGTTCTTGGATGGTGTCCCTAGTTTCCGGGGCCAGGTCAGTTTCTGTGGCAGCATCCCTAGTCTTTGGGGCCATGTCAGGTTCTGGGGCCTCGTCCCTATTGTCTGGGGTAGGTGTCAGAGTGGCGATCCAAGTCAGACCCCCCTTATCCCTGAATGCTAAATAGAGTAGGACTATCAGCAGCATCAGCCACTGTATGGTATCATTAGCATTTAGAGAAGATTTGAACCCTTCAAAGATTGGCGGGATAGGCCCAAAGAGCTGGGTGAAGGGCTGTGAGAAGATTTCTTTTGGTGTCATTTCCTCGCAGTCAGTACCATTATTAAAGTAACCCTGAAAACATGTCATTAGTGTGTGGTAGCTGTGAATCCACATGCCTGCCTTCCAGAGGAAGTTGAAAATCTATGAATTCCTCACCTTATTGACCCATGACACAAACTGTATAACAGCCACTGTAGCCTTAGTTATAGGGCCCATGTTTAGATACGGGGCTGCAAATGGGAGAGAGACAGCCGTAACCACTTGCCATACGAACCGGGATAAGCTAGACCACATGGTGCAACCTAAAGAAGTTTCTATATCCAGCACACAAAAACTACATTACTCAAGAACTGTTATCCTTTTTCCTCTCGATGCCCTCGGGCCACACGTTGGGCGCCAAAATCTGTCCTTGTTTGAAAGACAGGTGTCTGTTAAGGAAGGCAGGAGCCTCCCTTGGAATGGGAAACTGTAACCCCTCACCCTCTGAATTATTATAGATTCGAAATCAATAGGCTCTCAGGCAAAGATTTGGGAATAGGAATAACAGTTCTTTACTACTATCTAAAACAAAGCTAACAAATAACAACAACTATGGCGTTAACTAACAAACAGAACCAGAAACTCAGTGGCAGCCTGCTCGGCTTCAGGCACCTTTTCCTTTGGTGCAGTTCCAGTCACAGCCTGCAGGGGGGCGCTCTGGGTGAGATGAGTCCTTGGTGGCTGCAGGGGGCGCTCTGGGTGTGATGATTCCTTGGCGGCTGCAGGAGGCGCTCCGGCGTGAGCTCAGGTAGCACACGGCAATGGTGGCCGCCCGAGGCAGAGAGGAATGGAGGAGAGCCTTTGTTTCACAGATCCTCGGTGGGGGGGGGGGGCGGCTGGTGTTGGTGCCGCAGCAGGATCCCCGGACACAGCGAGCTGGGACATCAAGAGGTCCCGGTGTGCAGGGGGAGCCCAGTTACAATGTAGCGAAAAACGTGGAGTGGCATGGAGGAGCGGGGGAGAGATAGGCTGGTGGCAGGCAGCTCCCGATGGGAGTAGAGACAAAACCTCACAGAAGACAGACTGGCAGCTCCGTGCTGGCTTCTCAGGGGCCGTGGGTTCAGCAGACAGCAGCTCTAACTGTCTGGCTCTCAGGGTCTCGAGCAAGAGAGTGACCTCTCCCCCGCCCTTGCTTTTTTAGTCTCCAAACTCTCGAGTTGCCAGGCCCTGCTTCTATGAGAGCGATTCTGCTTTACTTTGCCAAGGAGAATGGCCCTAGCCTTGGTGCTTTGTTCTCTTACGTACTCAGTCATTAGCTCAGTCATTAGTCTCTTAGCAACCCATGGGAGAAAAAATTCCTGAGGAAAAAAACCAAATCCAAACTCCAACAGTTTGTCTTTCAGAAGAAATGGCCAAATCTTTAATGAGCGCTCCCTCCTTTCAGAGAAGTGAGGGAAGCTGGCAATGACCAGATGAAGCCAAACTGGATGTGTTTGCTCACTGCTGAAACTGATTGTTCCAAAAGTGAAATATTTCTGTATAACCACAGAAAAGCCACTAAACAGTCTTTAAAGCACATTCTAGGATCACAAGGAGTCCACAAGCCTTTCTCAACCATGATGGCTGCCAGGAGGGAAATAATAACTCATTCTGTTTCCAGAATGTCTCTGTGATACCTTTTTGCTGTGTGGCTGATGGTGTGGGCTGGCCAGCTGCCCACCAGGGTTTCAGACAGCAGCCCAACAACGGCTACAAGCGAGTGTCCCCGACCCGAGCGGGTTCACAGCTGTCGGGACCTTACGTCCCTTGCCGCAGGCCGTGTCTCCCTTTATGGTGGACACTGTATCCAAAGAGCTGGAGTATAGCTTTTGCCCAGGAATAATAGAGACACTGT
This sequence comes from Eopsaltria australis, assembly GCA_034509425.1. Lineage (NCBI taxonomy): Eukaryota > Metazoa > Chordata > Aves > Passeriformes > Petroicidae > Eopsaltria > Eopsaltria australis. Next base: position 726,281 of record JAVTVJ010000593.1, read on the forward strand.
AACGCAGTGTCAACAGCTCTCTGGGCATCCAGGTGAAAGACCTGGCGCTCCCTTTGCATCAGACTTTTATTGAGGGATTACAAACCAATCGCTGACAGGCTCAGGGGAGGAACCAGGGAGGGATCAGGGGACAGGAACCAACTGGGAAGGGAAGGGGGAGGAGAGGAGGAGACTGACAAGGGGATAACACAATCAACTACTGAGTAACAGTGAACTTTCTGGAACCTAAAGATTATAGACAGGAGAGTGACAGGTGGCCTGACAAGAGGGGACAGGGTAGCCAGCCCCCAGGAAGCTCAGCCCATCTACAGGGCAAACCACTTAGGGCTCCACCCCAGGGGAGTCCCTAGCCCAGAGCTTCCTAGGGGGGGAAAAGGGTTTTTGGGGGCTTGGACTACCACAGCATTGCTGGTTGTCATGCAGAGACAGCTTTGTGCTTATATTTTAAATTTGTGAAATGGCATCTATGTCACAAGCAGTTAAATATTCCCAGATGTCATTTCTTGTGAGGGTTTGTCATGTGCCTGTGCCCTTACTGTGGCATGTTTCTTTTTAGTTTGTGCTTGATTGCAGTGAACATGATTAAATGGAGCTTTTGTGGCAACCACCAAGGTGGTGGGAGCAGGCATTCTCATGCCCCACTGGCCTCTCTGTGTGGAAGCCACATCACTGAGCCACAGCCCCATCACACACATCACATCTCCATCCAGACCTGTACATGAATACATGAGTATAACAGTGTTGTAGCGCCCAAATTGTGGGTCTTTCCCTCTACCACATCAGGGCATTTTTTCCACTCCATCTGGTAGAATGCAGTGTTTTTTGTTTTTTTTTTAATATTACTGTCATACTAAAATACCTGTAGATCATGACAAAGGCTTCAAAATGTTAGGTAGTATCACTTCCATCATATTTACTCAAATTTCTAAACATTCTTTGCTGATCTGCACCTCAGGGAAGTTCTTCAAGAGTTGATAATACCTGAAAGAAAGAAATAGTGAGAACTGCAGCATTTAACTGAAGTCTTTCAGTATGAGAATTAGGACTGAACTAAGCTGCTTCTTTATCTCTTACTGGATCTTTCTTATTGTGAGGATTGGCTGAGACTTTTTAAAAACAGCACTGGAATCTGGGAGGCTTCATGATTTACTGAGCGCACTCTGCTGGAGCCCACCTTTTATAAAGCATTTATAAAGTGGTTGGGGTTCTCATGCAAGTCAATAGTTTGGAAGATGCAAGAAATAGTAAAACTTGTCTTGAAAGAGAATAAAAGATTTAGGGGTAGTAAAGTTGTTCAAGGACATGAACAAATAAAAGTTTTGTGGTGAGATGTGAAATCTCAGTGGACCACTGGGCACAATTGCTTGTAGAGCCACAAACCTTAGCATCATGATATGCTGAAGGGACAAACCTAAGAATATTTCAATAAGAGCTGTCAGACAGTTTAGTGGTTGTGAAACACTCTGTGGTTATTTTCAATTTTTTGAATCAGTGTATTCTACATATGAAAAAGCAGGAAAAGTTACTGAAGGTCTTAATCTTTAAAGTACACAGATGTAAGTTTTCTGTAAACCATTGGAGTGTGTCCTTGACAGGGGGAAAAGGGCAGAAATCTTACATTGCCTGCTGTTGCCTTCTGTGCCTTACCTGAAATGGTTCACTCTTTTATTGTTGCTTTTTCATAGACTTTTTAGCTTGTAAATACACAGAATTATGTTTCAAGTTGCAAAAATATATTCTTGTGTCTTCTCATGAAAACACTTCACAGCTGTGGGCTTTACCTTGCTCTAACTTTAACCTTATATGATGTCAAATTCCTGTGAACCTTTCTCTGATATTTTAAAGAAATATTTTCTGCCACTAAATATCAGCATATCAAGCTACTGAGTCATACTTTATTTGAGAAAAAAAAAAATTCAGAATATAAATATTTTTAAAAATTACTATCTTTACAAAAAAAAAAAGGCATCTTTAAGCTATTTACTCAGCTTTATGAAGAATCTCTCCAGAAATAATTACCGGATTGTACTCTTATTTGTTGTATACACAGTTATTTTATTCTCTATCTTGTAATTATCACTCACTGCTGTTAGTATCACTGAATTTTTCAGCTATAAACTTTAAAGTAGTCTTCTGGCTATACATAATAAACCCACTTTTTTTCATGCCTTCTTAACTGCAGAATACATAACTTTTACAGCTACAATTTCAACCAGTCAGGCCCTTAGCTGGTGTTAACCAAGTTGTTTTCTGCCAGCTGTTTGTTGAGTGTACTCTTAGACTTGGATATAAATGGCACCTCTGTGCACTCTGTGCATTAATATATTCAGATATTTGAGGATTTTATTTAAATCATTTTATTACATGCTGATTTTGTTTAAATATATATAATTTTTTTAAATCATTTTCCAGAAAAGTGTGAAAAAAGATCTTTTTTGTAAAATCAAGACAAAATATTTATGATCTTTCTGTTCCTTTTTTTTCTCATCTGTTTCATGTCTTTGTTGGAAATTGGAGCAGTTTTGAAGCTTTTCACCAAAAGATGAAAGAAAGAAGCCACATTCCTTCTTTTGTTTTCTCTCAGCTGAACTGCTAATTTTGTACCTGAGAGTGTCCAACGTTGAAAAGAAACGGAAAACACCATATTTTGAAACTGTGACCTGTTATCTAGTGATTGAAGTAGTTGAAACAATCACAGGCAGAAATGCATGAAGGACAATGACATTCAGCTAAGATGCTTATGCTAAAAAGTAATTAAGTTTTTGCATTTTGATCAGCTTTTGATTTGAATTCTGCCCATTAAAATTCTGTACTTATGACTACTAGGTATTTTTTAAGTCAATAGTTGATTATGTTTCATAGTTGTATGACCTCTCACAAGTTCATGTGCTATTAATATAATATTTGAATTATTTATGATTATGAAATCATACAATTTAATTATTACTAGTTAATTTTAATTTGTGCTGGGGTAAACCAAGTGTGTCCAGTCAGAATCAGAATTAGGACTAGGATAGGACACTGTAGAGCACAGAGACATTAGGCATTTCCTGACACTTTTTATTACCATCTGATACTTTGGAAGAGTAGGAGAAAGCTTGGAAAGAAAAATAAGTCAATCTTTTTGTAATGTGATCAAGGTAATTGTGTCTCCTATAAAAAAAATCCTGATATGTACTTATTTCTGCTCCCAGTTTTTGAGTGCACTGTCAGCTGCTGTGAGGTCTGAAATGGTTGGGCTTTAACACTAGGTATAAACATTATTCTGCATTTGCCTGGTTTGAGTGCATTTCTCCAGGTAAGGAGTGCACCGAAGACGATGGAGAAGCCTGTTGGATGGAGTTCTGGCAGTAGCAGAGATTTGTCTCTCCCCTTCTGGTAGTTATGATGAAGAATGAAACTTGAAACACTTGGGGTGTGACAGCAGAGTGGGGAATTGTAGCTGACAGCTTGGAGGTAGCCATGAGGACTTGGAAGGTGCCTGTATAGGATGAAAGAAGTCTGAGGCAAATCCCAAACTGAACATCTTTCAGTGGGAGATTGAGTTATCTAATCCCACCAAAGGTGCTTGCTCAGCCCCACAACTCAGGAGTGTCCAACTGGCACTGTCAAACAGTTGAGTCTCTTCCTGTGGCAGCAGACACAACAACTGTGTTGTCTACACTTCAGAATCCACTAATAGGTGGTTACAAAAGTACTGAAATGTCCAGATTAGCAAACAGTTAAGAACCCCTTTGATGTGATTAATTTTGGACAACTATTTGTCATGGGGGAAAATTGCTCCTGTTTCCAGGCTGCTGCTCAGTCTATTCAGACTGAATAACAGCCCCACCAATCTATTTATTGGGCAAATTCAGATGCAGTTGTAAAGCTGAAATTTATCAGCTTGTGAAAGTGAGAGTGTTTGAATTCAAATCCAAAGATTCTTAGGTAAATAAATAATAATATTTAAAAATTATGTTAATCTGTGATCGGGTGGCCAGGACAGAGGTAAATCAGAACAGTGTGCTAAGTCTCTTGCAGGTGTGTGTTCTGACACGACTGAGAATCATGGAATCATTTAGATTGGAAAAGGCCCTTAAGATCATCAAGTCTGTAGTTATAATGGATAGATTCTGTAGTGGGGGGGGGGGGGGGGGGGACTGGGGGTCAGTGTCATAAAGACTTTTTCCATCATGTGCAGATGCACCAGTCATCTGCTGAGGTGCAATTTCCTCTCTTTGCTGCGAACTAAACTATTTTTCCAAGTTTTTTGAACCATATGCTAGTATTTTAAAAACTCTTTGCCAGTTATAGCAAAAGGTTTCAGTAAGTGTCCCAAAACTCTGTATTTTATACAATGAAGGTTAAGCAATGTCTAGCTGAATCTCATTAAGTTTTATGGCAATAGTTTTTCAAGGCTGCATCTGTTTCTTCTTTTCTGGTTGTCTGGGATTTTGGGTTGTTTTTGGTTTTGGTTTAGGGGGTTTTTTTGTTTGTTTTTTCAGTTGCTGTCATCTGACATAAGAAGCTTCATCTCCATATTTTTAGGCAACATCTAGTTTAATGGATGAAATATTTCTCTGTGTAAACTATAAAGGGATAAGTGCAAACTTCTCCAGAGAGGTGTGGAGCTTCTGAGGTGTGGACGACAGTAGCTAGGGAACTGTGAGAAAGCTTAGGAATTATTGATTCAGACATTAATCAGGTTTAAAGTAATCTGTTTGCCTTCAGGTTGAGTTGTAGTTCACTTGATGCTTCAGACAGCATCTTACCACGTGTATAAAAAAGGAGCAAGGATTTTTTTTTAAATCAGAATATGCTGATTTATAGTGAAACTCTATCTCATGGTTTAACTGGTTTCTATGGGTTGTGCTAATGTAACTATTTTGGATGTACATGGGTGGATTTGAGAGGCCACTTGATGGACAGGGTAGAGGCAGTTTCCAAAGTTCTCCTTAGTTACATGTCTGACTACCACTAAGTTATTACACAGTTCATCTGGTACCTTGCTAAATTCTGCCCTCTAAGGTAGTTGGGGATTTGTTCAGACAACTAAATATCTCTAGCAGAAGAAGAGGGGCTTGAACTTATGAGAACTAACCCAAATGTTGAGATTTAGATTCTTCTACAGGATGAGTAATTGCTTTTGAATAAATAATCTTAGTTGTTCCCAAGCATTGTCCACAAAAACCTTCCTCTACAAACAGCAGCTACTCTAAATTATGTCTTTTTTGTCCTCTGTCATTTCCATGACAGACTTCAGATGAAAACATGAGTCAATAAACTTGGCATACATTTATATTGTTCGGTGGATTGCCATGATATAAAAGTCAACACTCTACACAGGAGACTTTACAAATCTCCTTAAAGGAGATTTTTATTAAATCAAATATATTTGTGTTACACTCGAGACTTAAATTGGCAAATTGTAGATTATCATCCTGATAATCCAGGCACAAAAAGCTGGCATAAGAGTAGTCCTTAAGTAGTTTTACTTGTGTTAGAATAAAGAAATGGGGGATTAGTGAAACTGTGAATTAACCATAAAATCTTTCTGTGCCATCAGCGCCTGATCTCAAAATTTATCTCAGAGCAGAATGTGTAATTTTGAAATATGCTTGTTCTAACAAGCATTTTACAGAGATGGATGATCACAGTAGTGATTTTCTTCAGAAGAAATTTCCTTTGCCTGACTTGATTTGAATTTTGATCTTTTAAGACTTTTGATCTAAATCCATTTAGGATGCTTGTGAAGGGCTTTAAAGACAATGAGAAGTCAGTAACTTTCATATTAAAAATACATGAACTGTTCAGAATTAAACTATTAATTCATGTGAACGCCATATCTTTAGGGCTAGACAGTCCTCACTCTACAGCAAAGCAAAAATTAATGGAAATTTGAGAAGGAAATCAAATTGGTCTGTCTTGTGCCTCTGCTATGTCTTGCCCAGCCATTTCTCATGCTGGCATTCAGTGTTGTGCTACAGCATTATTGTACAGCCAAAATGGCTCGAGTATTAGGAAAACTTACATTGATTATCAAGAAAATGGTTTTATCCTATTTCATCCTCCTGTTATTCACAATAAGATTTTAGACTCCCGACACCAGTTTTTTTCTTACCTTCTTTTATGTGCCATATGAAGGTAATTTAAGGAGATGGGGAGCAAAGCTTTAGTTCTTTTGAGCTTCCGACCATATCTGATAAGAGGATGGATTCTGTGAGTTTGAAACTGACCATATAATGCTTGTAATTTGAAAATCTACTGATCTCATTTATTTCCAGTCAATTGAATTTTTTGCATCAATTGTTGGTAGGTCAGACTTTCACTAATTAGAACTGATGTGTGTCTTAAGTAGCCTGTAGAAAACACATAGCCAAAGAAATTCACAGTAAAGGTTTCCAGTGCAGCACTTCAATATTTTTGGTTTGTCAGTAATTTCAGAGGCTCTGATGTGGAGTGTCTCTACTGGTTGTACCAATGTGACTATTACCCAGCATATTGGTACATACAAACTCTGCATCAGTGCTTGACTGCATCATTTCCCTCGTACTACTTACAGGGAATTGCCTGGATGGTCACTCAGAGTATTGCAGTCAACAACTTAATGACCAAGTGAACACAAGTGACAAGTGGCATTCCTCAGGGGTCAGCACTGGAACTGGTGCTGTTTAAGATCTTTGTTGATAATAGGACAGTGGGATCAAGTGCACCCTCAGCAAGTTTGCAGACAGCACCAAGCTCTGTGGTGCTGTCAACACGCTGGAGGGGAAGGGATGCCATCCAAAGGGGCCTGGACAGGCTTGAGAGGGGGCCCATGTGAACCTCATAGAATCACCAAGTTTGGAAGAGACCTTTAAAATCATCAAGTCTGATGTCAGCCCAGCACTACCACTGCAACCACTAAAGCATATCACCCAGCACCAGACCCAGGCACCTCTTAAACACCTCCAGGGATGGTGACTCAAACGCTCTCTGGGCAACCTATTCCAATGCCTGACCACCCTAACAGGGAAGAAACTTCTAATATCTAACCTGAATCTCCCCTGTCTCAGCTTAAGGCCATTTCTTCTGGTCCTCTCACTTCAGGCACTGTAGAAGAGACCAGCCCTTGTCTAACTACAATCTCTTTTTGGGTAGTTGCAGACAGTGATGAGATGCCCCCTGACTCCCCTCTTCTCAAGACTAAACAAACCCAGCTCCCTCAGTCATTACTCATAAGATCTGTTTCCTAAACCATTCATGAGCCTTGTTGCCCTTGGCTGGACATGCTCCAGCACCTCAATGTCCTCTTTAAAGTGATGATCACAGAACTGAATACAGGATTTGAGATGCAGCCTCACCAGTGCTGAGTACAGTGGGATGATCACTGCCCTGGTCCTGCTGGTCACAAAATTCTTGATACAGGCCAAGATGCCATTGGCCTTCTTGGCCACCTGGGCACACACTGGCTCATATTGAGCCCACTGTCGACCAGCACACCCAAGTCCCTTTCTGCCAAACAGCTCTTGAGCCACTCCTGCCCCAGCCTGTAGCAATGCGTGGGATTGTGTAGTGGTGGTTCTGAACCAGGAAGGATTAGAGTCCCTCCATGGGCTTGCAGAGGACGAGGACTTCTGGTGGCATGTTCCACAGACAGAGAACTTCCCCCTGGAGCTGACAGAGACAATGGTTTAAACCACCAAGCCACGAACCCCAAGTTCCTGCTATTGGTTCCTTGATTTGTCTGTTATGTATCCCAGTTCTGGAAATTTCCCTGTTATCCCCTTGTTCATTTGTTGTTCTCTCTTCCCCCCTCCCCTCCCTAAACCTCATTCGACTACGCACCCTGGACCCTCCCTTGTATTGCCCCTGCACCCTCAGATTATTGGATGTTATCTCTCCCTTAAATACCCATGTCATGAGCTATTCTGGGCTCTTAGTCCCTGAGCTCCCTTGGGGGTAATAAACCTGCCGAACCCTCATACTAAGAGTCCTCCTTCTTTGGGTAGTTCTTTGCTATCCTGCAGTGCTCTGAGGGCACCAACACCTCAGCCCGACGCAGACTAGCGGAGCCCCTCGCCGGCTCCCCGGTGAAGCCTTCCTGATCGGAATGCGAACGGCTTTTCAGGGTCGTGCTAGCGCTCTGCCGCCGGGATCAGAGCGGGATTAAGAAGCAGGGAATGCAACAGGATTGCTGGGATACAAGTGCAGGACACAGGACTTGGCCTTATCTAATCTCCTGCAGTGTCGTCCTTAGCCCATTGATCAAATTTGTCCAGGTCTCTCTGCAGAGCTTTCCTACACTCAAGCAGACTAATACTCCCACCCAACTTGCTGTTGTCTGCAGATTTACTGAGGGTGCACTCAATTCCCAAATCCATCAACAGGGATGTTAAACATGACTGGCCCAAAGCCAAGCCCTGAGGAACACCACTAGGGACTGGCTGCCAACTGGATTTAGCCTCACTGACCACAACTCTCTGGGCCTGGATATTCAAGAAGATTTTTACCTATTGAAGACTCCACCCAACCAAGCCTCAAGCAGCAAGTTTTTTGAGGATGCTGTAGGAGATGGTGTCAAACACTTAACTGAAGTCTAGACAGACACATCCATAGCTTTTTTCCTCATCTGCTAAGTGGGTCACTTTGTCATAGAGCTTGATGAAGCAGGACCTACCTTTCATAAATCCATGTTGGCTGAGCTTGATCCCCTGTTTGTCTTGCATGTGCCATGTAATGGCACTCAGGATGAGCTTTTCCATAACCTTACCCAGAACTGAGGTTAGGCTAACAGATCTGTAGTTCCCTGGATCATCCTTCCAACTCTTCTTAAAGATAGGCATTATATTTGCTAATTTCTAGTCAGCTGGAACTTCTCCAGTTTGCCAGGGCTGCTGGTAGATAAAGTTCATCATCATGAAATTCAACAAGGCCAAGTGCAAGTCCTGCACCTGGCTCAGACAATCCCAAGCACAAATACAGGCTGGGCATAGAATGGGTCAAGAGCAGCCCTGCAGAGAAGGATATGGGGGTGTTGAGTCACAAGAAGCTCAACATGACTCAGCAATGTGCATTTGCAGCCCAGAAACCTGGTCATGTCCTGGATTCCATCAGAAGTAGTGCGACCAGCAGGCTGAGGGAGATGATTCTCCCCCTCTGCTCCACTCTCAGGAGACCCCACCCGGGTCTGAGTCCCCCAGCACAAGAAATTCATGGACTTGCTGGAGCGATTTCAGAGGAGAACACAAAGATCATCAGAGGGCTGGAGCACCTCTTCTATGAACACAGGCTGAGAGAGTTGGAGTTGTTCAGCCTGGACAAAAGAAGGCTCCAGGGAGACCCTACACATGTTTCCAGTACCAAGAGAGACGTTTTATAAGGGCAGGTAGTGACAGAGCAAGGGAGAGTGGCTGTAAGCTGAAGGAGGGTAGGTTTAGATTAGATGTTAGAAAGAAATGCTTTACTGTGAGGGTGGTGAGGCACTGGAACAGGTTGCCCAGAGAAACTGTGGATGCCCCATCCCTGGACGTGTTCAGGGACAGTAGATAGGGCTCTGAGTAACCTGGTCTAGTGAAAGGTGTCCCTGCCCATGGAAGGCAGGGGTTGGAACTTGATGATCTTTAAGGTCCCTTTCAGATTACACCATTCTATGAGTCTTTGATTTTCTTCTGTGTTTCAACTTATGAAGTTATGGGTAGCTGCTCGACTGCTTCTGTCATACATGCTCCCTTCATGCAGGACAAAATTCAGAGTTTTGTCTGGTAACACACTGTATGCTAATTATAAATATGTTCTTCAGCAAAATAATCGGTCTTATAGAAACAGTGGTATAGTAGTAGAATTAGCACAGTAATAGAGCTTGAACAAATATCCAGCCTTGAAGGAGTGTTACTTTTTTAACATTCCCAGTACGGCAAGATGTCAGCAAATGCAGATGTCTTTGCTTTTACTATGTGTACTGTGATGGTTTACAACTGAAGGATGAGCAAAGCACAGTTTATTACTGCCAGATTTCTATTTAATCTAGTCTCAAGTGCTGTTTTTCCCATTTCATTGCACTGAATCTGCTTTTTTGCAACAAAATTTCCTCTCTGTTAGGGGCAGACAGCAGAGAATAGATGTGTGGCCTCAGTCACAGGAGGCTTTGGAGACATCTGGTTTTCCCTTGTATGATTTGTGTTCCACTCTGTCAAAAGTAGGACAGAACTGGGGAAAGATGGCAAGGGAAGGAAACACGCTGACCTGCCTGCAGTCATATTTATATGACTCAGAACGTTGGTTTGTGCTCGTGGACATGGATGCAGGATAATAAACCAAGTATGCCTTTGTTTACAGTTTTGTTTGAGAGAAAGTGTGAGGCCCTCTCTGCAGAGCTGCCTATCTGGCTGGGCTGAATGAAGAAATTCATCTCAGAATCAAGATGCTTAAAAGTGCTCACGAGCTTGTATTCATTACAAACACCTGCAATTGAAATTCGCATAACAGCAAAAGAAGAAAAAGTGATGATGTTAAAGCAGTGTGAAACTGAGCATGCCTGTGTTCTTGCAGTGGGGCAATCTGTATCCAGGCACAAAGGATGTGTCTTTGAGAGGGGTGTTCAGCTGACCTGTTGTCTTGGTTTGAAAGACAGGTGTCTGTTAAGGAAGGCAGGAACCTCCCTTGGAATGGGAAACTGTAACCCCTCTCCCTCCGAATTATTATAAATTTGAAATCAAGAGGCTCTCAGAAAAAGATATGGGAATAGGAATAACAGTTCTTTACTAATATCTAAAACAAAGCTAACAAATAACAACAACTATGCCGTTAACCCACAAACAGAACCAGAAACCCAGTGGCAGCCTGCTTGGCCTCGGGCACCTTTCCCTTTTGGTGCAGTTCCAGTCACAGCCTGCAGGGGGTTCTCTGGGTGCGGTGGTTCCCCGGTGGCTGCAGGGGGCGCTCTGGCATGAGCTCAGGTAGCACACGGCAATGGTGGCTGCCCGAGGCAGAGAAGGATGGAGGAGAGCCTTTGTTTCACAGACCCTCGGGGGGCGGCTGGTGTCGGTGCAGCAGCAGGATCCTCGGACACAGCGAGCTGGAACAGCAAGAGGTCCCAGCGTGCAGGGGGAGCCCAGTTACAATGTAGCAAAAAACTCGGAGCGGCGTGGAGGAGCGGGATAGAGACAGGCTGGTGGCAGGCAGCTCAGCTCCCAATGGGGCAGAGAGAAAATACTCACAGTAGAAAGACTGGCAGGTCCGTGCTGGCTTCTCAGTGGCCGTGGGTTCAGCAGACAGCAGCTCCAACCGTCCAGCTCCAAGGGTCCCAAGCAAGAGAGTGCCCTCCCCCCGGCCTTGCTTTTTTCAGTCTCCAAAATCTCGTGTTTTCAGGCTCTGCTTCCATGAGAGGGATTCTGCCCCACCCTGCCAAGGAGAAAGGCCCTAGCCCTGTGCTTTGTTCTCCTAAGTACTCAGCCATTAGCCCAGTCATTAGTCCCATAGCAACCCATGGGAGAAAAATTCCTGAGGAAAAAAAAACAAAAAAAAATCTAGATCCAAACTCCAACACCTGTTTTCTATGTTTTCCACCTCAAGAGTGAAAACGAATCAATGCCCTGGATGGGATGGCCTTTGCAGGGAAACTCAGCAGGGCAGAGCTGTGGAAGGGTGGAAAGGAGCACACTGGCACTGGCTGCATTGCCGACCCCAAATTAAGGGCTCAGCATTTCTTTACTTGATCAGGTGCTGCTCAAGTGCAAAGTGGAACTGCAAATGTTACAGGTTACTGCCATTAAGGAAGCATTAGGATTTTACCAAGGTTTCAGATGTGCATTTTCCCAGGATTTCTACAGTTAACCTCTCCTTTAAATGTTTTAGAACTTTGGAATTCCAGCTGTCCTGAAACTGGGTGTGGGATTTCACCATGATATCCTGCTTTAAACATTGTCCTTTCATCAATGATGACATAAGGAAGATTTCTGCCCCAGGAGTGGTGGTGGGTTGGTCATCAGTGCTTAGCACATTGCTGTTCAACTCTGAAGCATTGCAGGGTGGATGTTATTCCACCATCCACAAGTCATTGCCCACCTATTGCCTGTTGCAGGCATCATCATTCTGATTTCCCTACTGTCAAGAGGGTCATATCCTTCACATAAGTGCTCAGCTGATCTGGAAATCATAACCCAGGCAGATGTTCAGCTCTCTGCGATTTCTTCTTTGCAAGTAAATAACATTGTTTGCATGTGAAAGAGTAGTGTCTGCTCAAGTCTTCTCTCCTGAAAGTACAGGGTTTTTCATCTCTAGCATTTGATGTGGTGGCAGCTGAAAAGTTTCACTAGTTAAATTTATGACTTGTTCCTTTAAACAAATGTTAATTTAAAAAAATTATAACAAAAAGTAAAGCTGCCAGTATTCCTTTAAAAAATGTTATATTGCTGGTAGCCAGAGGGAAATACCTGGTCTTATATCTATTCCTCGAAATATGGAATTCCGACATGGTCCTTGGAATAGAGACATGTTTTCTTTCAGTAGCTAATTATAAGTGCTACCTTCTTCTAAACTATTTTACTGTGTAGGAAGGAAAATACACACCTCTTTTCTTTATAACTTCACTTGACCTTGGCACACTTCATTGCTGATTACACCTGAAGTGTGCAGCATGTAGTTGGTTCAGCAGTGATGTAAGGACTAACTTCCATCTGACCTTAAACATGGAGCATCTTTAGCTCAAAGTCCTGCTGCTGCATCTGGTTTTGCACTGTGGGATATTCCTGTGAATTATTCTTGTTGGCTTTGGTATCACCACTTGTATAGTAAAATCTGGTTTGAAGGAGATCTGTAAATACAAGGCAAGTGTTTAAATTCAGGAACATTCTGCTGATTACTCTTCCTAAGACCAGGCTTGGGAAAAAAAAAAAAAAAACGTGTTTCTGAGTGTAGAACTTTGCTCAAAGATCTTGATAAATTTACAAGTATTAAGTTTTTTTATCTTACTTGAACACTGGTCAGCTTTTATTAAGACATTACTTGCCATGTTTATATTGCAATGTCAACTAGTGCCTTGAAAATTTTTTAATAAAAAGGGATTTTGTTGATTTTCAGGTGTTCAAATGAAACTGTGTTCAAAAAAGAAGATTTGTTTTGGGCGTACAATTTCTGCCCCACTCCATACTCTTGGACAGCACTTCTGGGCCTTATTTTGTATTTGGTTTTCTTTGCACCTGGTAAGAAAATACTTGTTTTCACATATAAGTTTAAAATGTCAAATAGTGAGGCTACATGTGTTACGAATGGATGTGGGAGTTAAAATCAGTCCTTGCCTCCTGCCCAGGCCTTGGCAGTAGGTAGTAACCTTATTGAGGTAACCAGCACCCCAAAACCCACTTTCATTTCTAAGTTTTTTAATGATGACTGATTCTGTCTATTATAGAATGAATCATTTATTAATAGATGGGGAAACTAACAGATATAAGACTTAAAAGCAAACCAATACTACACAGGAATAAAACAAAAAGAAAGACTACTAGTAGTTTAATATATACAGTGCATGAGAATGGTACCTTCTTCTGTCACAGCTAGCGAAGAAATAGTATAAGCTTAGGATTCAATGTATCTTACCATCCAATTTGTTGGTGCAGCACATCGAGATCCTTTCCCTCAATCCCCGGAGAAGTAACCACGAAACCTGCGTCCAAACTTCGGGGAGAAGCTTCAAACACTTCAGGGTGTGAGAGACTTCTGCCTCAGTGTTAGCTCGTGTATCTTTTATAGTGTGAAACCATGACTCTTAAGTCAGTAATTTTTCCTCTGTCTCTCCTCCTATCAGCTCTCCAGACTAAGATGTTAATTCTTAGCTGAGGCTTGAGCCCTCTGGCATCAGAGATGACCCCTGTTGGGCCTTCCTGTCCTTGGGTTATCTCTGTGCACCCGTTATCTGTGGCCCACAGGAGGAGGAGGTGATGGGGGTAGACGTACTGCCACAACATGTTAAATTTTTTTTTTAGTCCACCCATTCAAATAGATTGATCTTTTTATTCCTCATTATTAGGGATGGGTCCTATGCCCTGGACTGTCAATTCTGAAATTTATCCACTTTGGGCTAGAAGTACAGGAAACGCATGTTCTTCTGGAGTCAACTGGGTTTTCAATGTGCTGGTGTCACTGACATTTCTGCATACAGCTGAATATCTGACATACTATGGTGAGTATCACTACATGTCCATATGTGCAGTATTGCCATTGGCACAGAGATGTTCTCTGGGTTCTGGGTCTCTCCACTGGTTTTGCTATGAAGTGTCAAAGCAGTGTTCTTCACCCACTGTGGTTTAGTAAGACTAGAGATCTGGTACAACCTGCTCAGATCATAGAGTTTGGTCTAGATTTCATAGGGAACATTTATTTCTGTCCTTAACTGAGAACCTAGACAGTTGATTAAAACAGTGAAACTGGAAAAAAACCACTTTTGATTTAGTGAAATAATGCTGACTCCCACTTCAGGTGACAGCATCTGCAGTTTTCCAGTTTATGGTGGCATTCAAGGCCAGTATCAGGTGGTACTTGCAGAAATACAGATGTTGATAAAGTGCTGTCTGTGGGAGCCTGTGGAGTGTTTGTCAGGTTACTGCTCAGCCACTCCAGTACAAGTAATTTAAATCACATTAATCTGCCAGGGAGTTGATGTGATCTTCACATCCTTACTAGTGCATAGCCTTTCAGCTCTACTTGTTATTCCTTTGAGCTATCAGTCTAGCAATGCTAGGTAAATGTTGGTGCTTTGGTGTAGTATTCAACGCAGGGGCATCGGACTTCTCAGACGAGACTGTGATATTAAGTTCTTTATTATACAGACAGAGACTAAGACTACTACAGATAACTCTATGACTACTTGTTACGACTACTCTTATGACTCCTACTATGGCTACTGCCATGGCTACTCCCTTATGGCTACTGCCCTATGGCCACTGCCTTATGCCACTGCCTAATGGCTACTGCCTAATAGCTACTGTCTAATAGCTACTGTCTAATGGCTACTGCCTTCTACTACGCAGTGAAAATTCCCTTTATACCATCCCGCACACAGGATGTGCCATCATTTAAACAGAAAAGATAAACAATACCCTATAAGGTTACAACCTACAATACTCTCACATAATACATGCAGACGGCCACAAACCCATGATCCTCTTTTCCCATCCCCATCCCTGGTGACCTGGATATGTTTCCTGGTCACCTCTGGGCCTAGGGAAGAGGCTCACCTCTGGGCCTTCCAGGCCTGCTTTTCTATAACACACATAGTGTAACCCAACACTTTGGTACCTGCTCTGCCCCTCTAGGTATGGTGGATTGTGGGCAGGAACAAGCTCATTCTCAGTATTAATTGTCACCACAAAACACTTCTAAATAATAATTAGGTGTAAGAGTCACAAACATTATTTTAATCCTGACTCATTCTTTTGCTAGAGCTTTTCATTCTGAGGAGTTGTCTTAATTTGTCCTTCACTGTCAAGTGATTGTCTAATTGCTGTTTATTTTAAGAGTAGAGTGACTTGCCCAGAAAGGATGTGTATTATTTCCTTTCACATGAATTGGAATTGCCTGTCAATTTACTTTGCTGAGGAATGGGGCAATAAAGAGTCCTTCTCCTACACCCACAGCTCATTGTTGTAACAATGCCACTCCAGTCTTTGCTTTTTACATTCTCCTTTGAAGCCACAGCCTGCTGCTTCTGTCACTCCCTCTGCTCTGGCACAGAGGAGGGATGGGAAGCTCTGTAACTGACTGGGACAATGGTTTTACATTGCAGGAGCCTTCTTCCTCTACGCAGGGTTTGCTGCCTTGGGACTGGTTTTCATCTACGGCTGCCTTCCTGAGACTAAAGGGAAAAAGCTGGAGGAAATTGAATCATTGTTTGAGAACAGGCTATGTACATGTGGTATGTCAGATTCTGATGAAGGGAGGTACATTGAGTATATTCGGGTGAAGGGAAGTAATTACCATCTTTCTGACAATGATGCTTCTGATGTGGAATAATTTTCAGCTGCCGATGTATTTAATCGTTTAAAAGCCTTCTGGGGGAAAAGTAGCTCTCTGATGACCTCACTGCCCTGCTTCTGGTCTGGTTCTCCTTTCTACTGTGTATTTAAAAATGCCTTCATGTTCAAAAATGCTCCATTTGGGAGGAAATTCAATATGCTAGCATTTTCTTGATAACTAAAAGCAATGGCTTCCAAAAGAGATTGAATTCCACAATTATGTGACTTTACCAAATGTGTGTGACACTGCTCCATTCCTGGATGTTTAGTAGGGTGCACTGTACCAGATGAATACAGGAGGCTATCCTAGATGGTCAGGGGCTGTCCTTATCTCCAATACTGACAAAAGCTAAAAATAATCGAGTGTCTGATGGGAAATCAGCTGACAGCTGTCAGATCCCCATCCCATAGGAGCCAAGGAAGAAGCTCTGCTATGCAGTATAACGAAGGATGAATGCATAAGCTGCTGTAACAGTAGCCATTTAAAAGGTTTAACTGATTGGGAAAATACAAATACCTGCTCTGTCCATCAGAGGGACATTTCCCAAATTTACCCAAAGAGAATTTCCATTATTTATTTGAGATAGCAAGTAGAGAGCCATACTCCCCTGGATGGGGGTTCACTAGTGTGGTGTGTGTCTGTGCTACACTGCATTATCCACCCACTGCTGCTCCTGAGTGCACACTGCAGCTGGGAGTTTGTTTGTGAGAGAAACTGGCAAAATTAATTACTGACAGCAGAAAAACAGAGCTCAGTACGTGGCTGCACATACAAATGTACTGGTGTGTATTGCTAGGTACAACATAGAGGCTTCAGTTAAAAAAAAATTGTATTTGTTTTCCTTTTTAGCATTTGAACATATTGGCTTGTGCCTAGTTTTGAACGCAAAAATACCATTAGCTAAAAGAAAGAGAAGGAGGGGAGAGGGTTTGTGCTGCTAAATGCACAGTGGTCATCCCTCCTGCGCCTTTTGCTTGGGAATAATTATTGCCTTCAGTTTATCTCCATATGTGCAGAGTAAATGACTCCCAGCACGTATTTCTTCAAATTTCCTTAGTCAACTGGTGTCTTGCTGGATCTAAAGAGAAATATTAGCAATGGGCAGAAGCCTGCATCTCATATTATTTGCCTTACCGAAGCATTGCAAACTTGTCAAGAAAATGTCAGGCACAAAACTAACTTGGCTGCCTTTATTTTATTCACCTACCATGATTGCTTGCCTTGACAAATTGAATTTTATGCAGCTACATAAAAATATTATGTTATTTTTCTTCCTTGTCCTGTCCTCACTGCTTTAAGTCTTCAAAGATATGAGTTTGAAAACATCAACGATTCAAATTCTTATCTTTGAAACATTTGCTTCATGAAAGAACATGGAAAAATTCCTCTGCCTGTGGGTTGACGCCCATTTATTTGGTAAAAAATATGTTTATTTTTCATTGTATAAAGATTAAAGAAGTCATTAGGTTCATTAGCTTTTATAGATTTGGTTTGTGGGTTTTTCTTGGGTTGAAAAATATTTTTAATGTTGGATTTCTATCAAAACCAAGCCTGGACATTTGTTACTAAATTATTTTTATTGGATAACATGGGGTTTTGTTGTTGTAAAGAAGTCTGACATTATGTTATCTAATCTTCTATGGGGGCAGTTCTTGTTCTCCAATCATTGACCTTCAGGGATTGGGTGTCTTTTGTTTTCTTCTCTTTTTTCTTTTTGTTTATCAGAGAAATATTTTTGGAAAGAAAACATTTTAAGGAATCCTTCTGTGACTTGACTGGGGCTAAAAGGGAAAAACATAGTGGGCAGAGGGAATTTCAAATGAATCTTTGCAAAGAGCAGCTCGACCTTGAACATCTCCTGTGCGGTGAGAGGGCTGGATTCTCATGCCTTCCATCTTGCCTCCCTTTAAAGCGCACAATATTTTTATGCTTGAAAGCACCAGCTGTAGAAAATGCTGAGATCTCCAGATCTATCTATTGAAAATGCTGAGGTCCTCAGGCCTCTCTACAAATGCCCCTGCTGCGGGATGTCTCCGTTAGGCTGTCACCTTTGAAGCCTTCACTGAAGGTGCAGTACCTGAAATGAGAAAAAGAGATACTTGGCACAGACAAGAACAAAATAGTTTTAAGAAGAAATTAATTTTTTTCTGAAACCAAGAAATTGTGTTTGAAGACCTGTATTGGGAGCAGTTTTGTTACCTAGAGCAGCGTGTGAATAGGTGTGTCACAGCCAACCTGTGCTTATGCAGTTGATAGGTTTGAGTGGGTATTTACAGGCTTCTGGGGATGGGGACTTAGGGTTCTGATCACCCCAAAAGCACAAGCCCACACTCACCTTCACACCTGTGAGCATTGCCTTGCCTGGCGTGCTTTGCTGGAATGGGAGCAAGGCAGGACCTGGTGTCCCAGTGCCGGCCCCGTGTCAGCGCTAACCTCCTGACCTCACGTGTGCCCTCAGGGGGAGGAAACGCTGCAGGAATTGGGCATAACTGAAGGGAAGCCACTGGAAAGGTCACTGGCACGGGGTCAAGTAGCCTCTTCTGTTTTGCAGGCAGTGCTGGGGCTTTTTAGCAGCAGAAGACAGTCTCTCTCTGCCAGCCTTGTGTCACAGACCTTCCCAAAGGGGCGCTCAGTCGCCTTCAGTGCTGGGCTCATTTTCTCACACAGGTTCAGTCTTACTGAGAACGGTTTTCTGAAGGTTTTTATCCCCTGTCCTTTCTCACAAGACACAGCAATTGAAACATGCATTTTATTCCTCACTGCTACTGGCCATGAGGATACAAAATACATTGGCTTCTTTATTGTCCCTCCCTGTTCTGTACCCACAGAGAATGGGGTTTAAGTCTTCCTTTTAGGGTTTCTTCACACCAAGACAGCATTCCATACCTTACAAACACTGAACATAGTACCAAGCATCATGTGTATTAAAAATGAGATCAGATACTTCAAATTATTCTTATGCTGTTAGGGTTTTATTTTTAGAATCCGGGAACATTTAGAGTTTATGAAGAAAATTAGAAATATGTTTCTATTTTGCAAATATTTTTTATATTTACAAGTATTTTAAGTTTTAAGAGATTTTTGCTAAAGGTAGACTTAGTAACATTCCAGATAAAAGAATAAAAATACAGTGTAACTAAATAATTTCTTATTACAAGATTTTAATTTATGAAGTAGCATAAATAATATGTCTAAGCACAATATTCTTTTATTGAAAGCTTTTTGCAGAAGATGTGAAATTGTTTTTTCACAAGTACTGCACCCTTAATTCAGATATTCTGTGCATCGGGAGTGCTAGACTAATACTGCTGGTAGAGTTGGGCATATTGATTTTACACAACAATTTGAGATATTTTAATTCTGAATTATCTACCAACTCTACATGTTGTGAGCTAACACCAAGTATAAAAGAAGCAACTCCTGATGCATTTTTAATATTTTTAAATTTAATTTATGTCAATTTACATATGAGTTCGTTCACCATGCTGAATTATTTAAGACATTTTGCCACTTTTTTCTTCCCCTTCTCACTTTGTTGATCAAAATAATCTTTTAACAAGAGAACCAAACCTTTTTTGAAAATAGATAGAGTCAAATCAAGGCCCAAGAGTCATTTGGAGGGCTGGAGTTGCATTGCTGCGTGGGCACCTTGGGTCGGTCGCTCTTGTAGATGTTTCCTTGGGAGGTGCAGTGACAGCACTGGCAGAAATTGTGGGGCAAGAAAGGATAAATCACAAAGGACCACTGTTCCAGCACTAACTTTTGTATGAGTTGATAATGCTGCATTTCATTCGTGTAGGAGTTAGGGTTGGGAGGGGAGAAGAAGGAAATGATGCATGAGAAGCACCACAAAGTCATGTTTCAGTAGAGATGGGTGTAATAGCCAACAGGAGCAGTCTCTGACTTGTCTCCCTTGTGGGGTGAGGATGATGGGGCAAGGGTCTGTGCTTGGTTCTGTAGACAGGAATGGAGGGGCTGTCAGGGGAAGAAGCACTCCAGTGTTCCTCCCCATGCCTGTGTGGAGGTGAGGACGTGGTAGTGGAGTTGGCAAAGCAAGTATTTTTTTCCTTGTGGAAATCTCTTTTGCCATTCGTAATCACTTGAGCTGAGCCCTGGGGAGAAGTTTTGACCTTCAGAGGCTGCTACAGGCCCTGAGCAAGGGCCATGGGAGTGTTGGGTATGTTAGCGTAGGAAAACACATAATCACAGAATGATTATATGGGTGCTTTATTGAAGGGCCCTGGGAGCCAGGGGTCATCGGACCTCAAATCAGGCTCTGCCTGGGGTTCAAAAAATGGTTATATTTATACTACAACCAGCCTATGATCATCAGTTAATCATTAATTCAACACTACTCTCTTGGATACATTGTTTTCACTTAAGCATGAGTTTTAGCTTCAATACTGTTGGTATTGCATATATTGCTTTTACCCAAACATAAGTTTCAGCCCCCCTTTCCTACTACCCTCTAACGTTTCTCAGGATTATTGCAACTGATTTATTATTCTTACTTATATTCACTAAGCAATCATCTCATTAATCTTGTCATAAGCAATCGTTACAGAAAGAGCACACAAGTACGGTTTCCATAACTACACTTGAACCTAACAAAGACAACACCTAAGGCCGACCTTAAGGCCTATGAGGCCTATCATTCCCACAACCTAAAACTACTACAAACCCCAAATCATTTTGACCCCTATGCTATCAGGTACAGTACACAGGCATTCAGTGGGCAAGGGAAAGACAGACCCTGTACTTCTCAGCTTTTTACCCAGCTTTCTACTTCTCACTGATGCTCTTCTAAAATGGTCATCTTGAAATTTTACTTGCATAAGGGGCTTTGTTGGCTGAACATCACTACTGCAAAAGAGGCAGAATCTCTACAGCAGAGAATGATCTCGGGGTAGAAATCAAGGCAGAAGAGACAGTTCTGCAAAGCACTTTAAAGAGTAAGATATACGTGCACTTTTTTTCTGAGATAATCAAGCTAACCAAACCCATTTCTCTGCATTGGGAAGAAAATCAAGCTTTGTGTACCAGGCCAGAAGCAGATAAGGCCATAATATGTGCTTTATGGCAAAATGTGTTTTTATTGCGGGTAACATTTACAGCTTACATGTAGCTGCTGCCTATAAAGTGTCTCATTTTTTCTCTAAATTTTAACAAGTCATACTTTTGTGCAAAAATCTTAGTGGTTTTCTATCAATCTTCATCACCTTGTGTACAGTACAGTTAAACATAATCCACAAGTGGTCTAGATTGTGGCAGTGTTACAAATGTCAGCACAGTAAAATTCTAGGTGAACATTGTTAAAGAAATATTGTTGTTTGTGATACTGGGGGTTTAAATTCCTCAAAGGCAACTATATATAGATTTCAGAAGTCTGAAAAAAGGCAGTTCTTATCTATTTTGTGTATGTTTTCATATAGAGAAGTTTTTTATGTGCCAATAGCCATCACTGTATTGTTTGTAAATGTGCGTTAATAGTGTTGCAGAGTTCTGTATATGAGAATATACTTTAGCCACAATGACCTGTTAGTGTGAACCAGCGGCATGTTTTTAATCTTACTCACACCTCTCATCAGAGATGCTCACTTGTTGGCTTCAGTAGAGCTCACTCATGCCAGGGGAAGTTTGACAAGAGTCAGGCCTCAAGAATACAGACTTCATCTAAATCCCTGCTTTTTCACATTGTCCCTAGACAGAATGCTACATGTGAATGATCTGGCACATGTAATTTTAAAGCTTCAACTCCAGTTCAGTTACACTCCTTGATTTTGTTGAGAAACATTTTGTCAAAATTTGCTTTGGCCTTTCATCACATTTATATAAATAAGGAGCATACTGATGAATTATGAATATTTTCCACCTATTTCTGAAGGAACCATCTGTTTCTGAAGTGTTAAAATAAAGGCAAATTTCTCTTGCTGCCTTAAACATTACACAGACTTTGGAAAGGACTGAATGTATGACCATCATCATGACTTCTGCAGGAGAAACTTCATGGATCCTCAGCAGGTGTGAAATGAGGTGGTTTCATGGTGCTGGGATGCTGCAGGCCCTGCCTAGTGCATGCCTGCCATCTGTTTGATTTCAGCTGTTCCAACAGTCCCCATGAAACTGATGGGATAATCCATGTGCTTGATATTCTCCATGTGCTCCGTGTCCTGCTGGTCCGGGACGTCACTGGGAAGTGGCACAAATCACATCTCTACTTTTCATTGTGAACCTCACTCCTCTACAAAATGATAACTGGATCTTTGTGTGACAAATGCCATGTAGAATATCTGAGACAATATTGGGGACCAAATTGATAGTAATGATCCCGTGCTGAATAATGTGCACATGGTGCCATCAGGCACACTGTAATCCCTGGGCACGGGCTATGGTATTCAGTACTAAACAGGTTTTGGCAAAACAATTTGCTGGGTTGTCCAAGTCACTTCTTAACCATGTCAAACATGTGCCATTTCCATTTCCAACTGGTCAAGCCTATAATGTATGAAAGTGTTGTATATTTTCTGAAACTTAAGTCATGTAAAATTATTTAATTGACGTCTGATTGCTTTAATGAAGTTTGGTCTTTACATAAAAATAAATATCTTCAAAGAACTGTCAGTGCCAGAGGTGTAAATGAACAAAATAAAAGGTGAGATACTTAATTACAGAATTTTTCTCAAGGTTTCATTTGTTTGGGTATTCGGGTCACCTTTTAGAGTGGCAGCTTTGCATTGCTCAGGAAAATGAGCTCAGCTAGGCCATAGGTTTACTTGAAATAAGGGAAGGGTAAGAATAGCTTTGAATATGATCATAATATGACATTTTTTGAATCAGAGAGTGGTTCTGTGACACCAGGTAAGTGTTCCTTCCTTTCTGGAGGATTTGTTTGAAGAGCTAAATGCAGCTGTGCAGAGCTGCCAGCTGTCCCAATGTCCCGCCATGGGTTTGCAATGTCCTCTGCCCAAACAGAGTGGTTTCCTTACAGCAATTTACACCGTCAGACTTGATTATGGACTGGGAAAAGAGCAAGAGTTGCTGTTTTCTAATGGGGAACTGTCCTAACTCTGTGTGTTTTATTAAGAAAATTGCTGGAATCAGTTTGATGGCTAAAAAAAAGCAGCATGACTATGACTGTGCTGTGCTGTGGCTGCCCTGGCTGCACTCCCCAGTGCGACAGAGGAATTACACGCATGAGAACAAATGGAAAATGGTCCTGTTACATCCACCCACCACAGGTACCACAACTGAATCCTGGTGAGATCCAGAGCTGCCTCTGACAGAGCTGGAGCCTTTTGGTCCAGGATGCAGAGAGATCATAGCCAATGGGGAGATGCTGGCAGTGGGAGACTGCTTGGCAATCCTCTATCTGTGGCAGTGCATATCTCCAGGAGGGGAGCGAGGCAGCTCATCACTGTGCACTGACAGCTTCAGTTTCTAGGTTTCTGGCTGATAGTGCTCATAAAGGTGATGAGTGACTGCAGTGCATATTGCTTATCACCAAAACTACATGGCAGCTTTGTGGGATAATGAAAATATGGTGGCTCTGCTGTTAAACACTCCATTTTTTTGCCTTCTGCCATGTCTCTCTGTTCCAGCTACTATCACAAAGCAACTACTGATGGATTGATTTTTGCCAAATGCGTTCTCCCTTCTGTAGAACTGAACTGCAGGCAGTAACAGTAGTTGCTCCAAATCTTTGTGAGCATTTTCAGGTTCAGGGCTGGGTAATGCTCCATCCGAACTAAAGTCACCCATACAGTGCTGTGTGGCCTTTTCTTTGTGCAAGGCACAAAGTGCTTCTTTCAAGGCTCCTACAGTTTGTGGGAAGTAAGTGGGGAACTTAAAGGTAAGCTTAAAAAAAAAGGTCTTTTTCTCTAATCTCGGTGGCCGCCTGCTGAGTTGCTCTGGGCTAGTTGAAGAGACCTGCTGCCGATTGTGCCCCGAGCTGGTGTCCCTCCAGTCACCCTCACCCACGCAGAGCTCCCTGCACAAACATTCAGCCCATCAAACAACCAGCTGAACTCTGTGGGAGCCAGTCACACACACTTGCCATAAGCAGTTCCACAGTCTCATCCTAGGGCTGTTTGTTAGCTGCTCTCCAGGGCAGGTTGTCACTCGCTTGTTTAACGTGTGTGACCTACCCAGTACCTGCATGTGTGTGTGTGATTGAGCTCTGCATAGACCTGAAGTTTGGAAGGCTTTTGCCTTTTGAGAGTTAATTGAAGAACTACCAGGAATATTTTCTGCATCTTGATTTTGATAGAAAATTTCTGGAGGGCTGTGAGAGGTTAATTTGGTTGGATACTTTTATAGGAGATGTTGGGATCTGGGTTTCAGAAGAATACAAGGATCCATCTGTTTTTCTGATGTGTGAAACCTTTGCCTTAGCTAGCACACTGATTTTGGGTGCTGTCATATCCCATGAAGCTCAGATAGAATCCTTAATGCCAAACAGAAAAGCAGGGAGTCATACATGGAGCAGTAAGATCTGTTGTATGAAGGAAGACAGAGGAGCATTTCATAGGTCTGTTCCCAAATGTTGCCCATTAGGTTTGTGTTGAAATTTTCTTCTGAGGGCTGTGTATGGTTAGAGAACTGAAAACCAGAGGACAATGGACAAGCACTAAAACCTTTTGCCTCTTGTTGTCTTCATTTTCCATACTGCAATCAACATAGCCTAATTCTGTTACTTGTGACAGCTAGACAAAACACAACAAAGAGATATTTTATTTATCTAAAACTGTTTTGAATCAAGCATAAAGTTCAAAGTAATCAAGCCATTCCATATCTTTTACATCTCTGCACATAAACCACAAAGAAGAGAAAATTTTCTATATTCTGCTATGACTTTTTAATGAAAAACTTCAGGCAATAAGGGCTTATTTCAGGAAAACATGTAAGTACCTACTTACCCTGAAGCATGCATACAAGTGCTATCCTGAGGAGAGATGGAGATAAATACATTTTTAACTTTTTCTCAAGAAATACATAAGCAATAGCAGGAAAATAATTTATCAATATAGTCTTAAAGAGAAAGAAGACTTCATGTGTTTCAGTATCCATGAGATTTGGTCACTCTTTGAAAAATCACTTAAAAATACAATAATTTCTGCACATTTTTAGTCTTATATCATAAGAACAATAAACTTACATTATGCTGGTATTTTTCTTTTTCTGAGAGATGCTGTCTTCTGCTGTCCAAAACTTGCTTTTGTAACCTTGTAAAATGAATAAAAACAGCCTATGAAATACAAGATCCAAAAGATTAAAGTATTCTGAGCGTTAATTTCAAAATAACTTTGGAATATTTTTCCACACATCTTAAAACAGCCTGATTCTTAAGCAGTTATGAGCAGCCTGCTTGTGAGCTGGTTTCATTAGGGTGTCCAAAGCTGGATGGGAAAACAGTGTAAGTGGGTAATGCTGTTTGAATAATCTGCTCCTTGAGATAAACTTAGTGTATGTACCTGACATGAGTACAGACCATTATCTTTTTTAAAAAAATCTCTCAGCTTCACATGCAGTTTTTTATTCAGAATTTATTAATTACTCTCTCACAGTAAGAGTATCACTGGAATGACAGGAGTGGTTGTGAAACTTCCCTGTTTACAATGGTATGTTTATGTTTTCTTAATACCCCAAATGTTAAGACTATAATGAAATACCTCTCCCAGAACCTCACTACTGCATAACTATTCCCTATTTTATACAAGTACCTGCTCTGGAGATCATCTAAGTTTGACTTATGCTGTGTACGTAGGGGTGACATGGGAAGCTCCAAGTTGTGTCTCCTGATAGGTTTTTTTTCATCTTCAGTGATATCAATGTGGACTGGCTTCCTCATGTTCTCTGCAATGGAAGTATTTGGTATTTCAGTGCTGGGCTTGGAGAAAGTTTTGAGGTCCCTGAATTTTCATTAGAGTACAAAAGCTGTTGTTTTGGATTTCTTAATCCATTTAAAGCCATATTTGTTGCTTTCTTTGCTACTAACAATACAAAAACTCTATTCTAAATGGCACAATTTTATAAAATTATTTAGCCAGCCACTGTGTGTGTACAGGCTCTGTTGCCTTCCTCAGTCTCCTTCTACTCTTCTGAGCATAGGACAAAAAATGTTCCATAATCTGGTTTATGAATGTCACAGATGACAAGAATCATAGAATCGTTTAGGTTGAAGAAGACCTTTAAGATCATCAAATTCAACCATTAAACCAGTACTGCCAAGTCCACCACTAAACCATATCCCTAAGAACCACATCTACACTTAAAGAGCTAGGACTCAAGTTTTCATGATTTTTCTCAAGAAGATTAATAATGGATTTTAAGAAAGATAAACTGGGTAGAACTGACAAGACTATTCCAAATGCCTCCAAAGTCATGAAAAAGGAAGTGGATGGGAACTGGACCCATTCAACAGTGAAGAAAAAAAGAAATGGATGTGGGGTAAAATTAATTAATAGAATGGGGAAGGTAATAAGTGAGTGTAGTGGTTTAGAAATGGCATTCTCCAATTTAGTGTTTCCACTGAAACGCTTTAAAACATGTGCTGCTCTCTCCCTCTTTTCTATCTCCCTCTTCTTTCCCTTCTCCCTCTCCCCCTTACTCTGCAGAAGGATGGAGAGGAGAATTGGACACACAAAAGGTAAAGATCATGGGTTGAGATAAGAACAATTTACTGGAAACAGCAATGAAATAAGAAACTATATTAATAACAGTGATGATTCACAGGCAGGTGCTCAACATAGGGAGCACAACGTTCCCCGGCCACTCACTTCCCACTACCCCACTGGATGGGACTCCACTCCTTCCCCTGCTGCCCCCTGGGCATGATGTGAGGAGGTGCAGAACAACCAACACTTACTTGAGGGTTAAGTTGTTAATGGAAGAACAAGAACTAAAATAACAGCAGTAATAGTTAAGAATAACTAATTCTGAGAAGTCAGAATACCCAAAACTCACCAGTGTTGTCTTTTTTGGTTGATATCTGGTTAACCACATATAGATTAAGAAGATCCAAACTGACTGCTGAACTTTTAGATGACACTTCCAGAAGCTTCATTTTTGACTTAAGTTTCTTTCTTTCAAAGTATTCCTTAATTTTTTAAAGGAGAAAATAATTTTGATAGAATTTTGACAGAAGCTTCAAAAACACATCACCAGTATAGGTAATTCTTTTGAAATTAGCAAGCAAGACTTAGCAAACTATTCCTAATAATAAAAGCACGTGGTTAAGTATCTCTGAATTCTCATGCCCTGTTTGCTCTTAGTTTATTTTTATTGCCTTGAAAAAGAATGCAAATATAATTTGGTCATATTCAAAATAAATCATTGTTATCTTGATGCCAAAAATTTAGTCCTTAAACACCCATTTCTCAAACTTTGTGTACAACCACTAAAAATATTTCTTAAAATAAAAGATACCAAATGTGGCAAGGACAAAGTCTTAAAAAAAATTAAAGGAGCTTTTCAGGAAGCATATAAGATATGCAATAAATCAGCAACATAACATACACCAGATGTGCCATCTGTAGTGACACAAAGAGTTTATTGTTCTCCAAATTTGTCTTTCTTGACAAAAAAGTCTTCTGACAAAAAAAGAGAAAAAAGTAAAAAAGAAAAGTCTCTAAGATTGGGAATTATGAAAGAATTTTTGTACAAGGAATAAAAAGAGATATGACTTGACACTTGGAATATATCAGGACAATAATATATGAAATAAACCCCTTCATTTTGCAGAGACCATTAATAACCATCCTAAAATCATTAAGTACAGCAGATGAATAAATAAACCCAGTAAGATTTATTTTTTTCTAACCAAAAGAAGGATATTGAAAACTGAAGGCTATGCCAAAACAAAAAATATCATTGGCTTTTCTTCTGAAATGCAATTCCTCTCATGATTGCAGGTTACATGTAACTAATACATCTAACATGTTCATAGGTAACTAATTTTTAGTATAATTTATTATTATCTTTAGCTTTCCAGGACAATATTATTTATACAAAATATCTGTTCTTCATTCAAGATGAACATCTTCAGTAAGGCAAAATCATCCTGTGTACAAATCAACACTTCAAAATTCATGTTACTTTAGGCTCCACACCCCAAAATGTATCCACTTCCCTTCAGTGTCCCAGATATTTTTTCCCCATCACCTCTAAATTACTAATAATTCTATTGTAGCAATTAGAAAATTACCACTGTGTTTAGTAATTTAGTAGTACATTAATAAAAACAATCCTGTCTTGAATCGTTTCCTGTTTTCCCTCTCCACTGAAGCTGTATTGGGTCTGACTGGGGTAAAGCTCACAGGCCTTACACTGCTGTACTTTGCTTTGGTAGCTGGCATTGATAACAGAGCAGTGTTTTGGCTACTGCCAAGCTGTGCTGTCCCTGTGACATTCCTTCCCCCGCTGAAGGGGATGGGGGGGGCAAGATCCTGGGAGGGGACACCAGCAGGCCAGCTGACCCCAGTCAGCCAAAGGGATATTCCATACCATATGACATCAGATCAGATATATAAGGAAAGGAAGAGAGGAGGAGGGAGAGGCACTCGGGACTTGTCCATGTTTGCCTCCCCGAACAACCATCACGTGTGCTGGAGCCCTGCTTCCCAGAAAGTGTCCGGACATTGCTGCTGATGGGAAGTAGAGATTGATTGTTTTCCCTTCTTGTTCTTGCGCGCGCAACTTTCAACTTGCTTGTTCTATTCTTTTTTTTCCCCACTGTAATAAAACTGCCTTTACTCACCCTGATAGTCTTTTTCAGTATTATCCTCTCCCCTCTCCCAGCGGGAGGGGGAGTGATAGAGTGATTGAGTGGGCACCTGGCCCCTGGCCGGGGTCAACCCACGACAGTCGCAAATTACAAAGTTGTAATATAAATTGTGTGGCTTAGACCAGTAATCCCTGAGAAAACAGATCTGTTGAGAACTCACAGGCCTCCAGGAAACTAGGAAAACGATGAGGACAAGCTGCTGATTGGTCCCACGTTCCCATATGTAAATGTTTAATTTGAGTAATTGTCTCTATACAGTCAGCCTGTTTTTCCTCTACCTCTATATGCCTGTGCACCTGCTCCGGGCATTGGGGATATCAGCTTCAGTGGTGGAGCTCCCCTATACTGTCTCTTTCTTTCCTGCTGCTGAGGAGGAAACTGACTCCACTTATTAAGGTTATAGCCATTTTCTCTTGCTGTTTTCTTTCTCTTTCCTGTTTGTCTTCTGCGATTCCAGGGATAAGTCTGATTCCCTTATTTCATTTTCAGATTCAAAATACAAATAAGCAGTCCTCCTTTTGCAAATGCCAGGTAAAGGACTGTAATAAGCCTGACATCCTTTTACATGGCCCAGAAGAATGGCTGTGGATGTGTGTGTTAGGCCAGCTGGCCATGTGGTGATCACCTGAGGCTTCAAGCAATCCCACATGTCCCCACACACCAACACAACACAGTAACAGAAGTAATCCAGGGAAACCAAAATTGGGCACAGGCATTTATTCATTCATTTGCACTTTCTCTGGCTCCCTCCTCTTCTTGTTGGAATTCAGTTTAGTAAATCTAGAACAAGATCTTTCCCCTAAAAGTCAGGCAAACACAATGTAAGTGTTTAGCTACTGTTTTGAATCTCACTCCAAATGCTTTTAAAGTTTTACGTAAGAGAACCCACTAAAGCTTTTCTATAACAATATAAAATCCAATATGCTGAAACAATTTACCTTTTTTTTTCTCCTTTCTTGCTTTAATATGATTCTGCTTCTGAAAAATGCAAATAATTATTATTTTAATTGCAAAAGTATAATCTTGAGTCATGACTTGAATTTCTTATCAATGGTTCTGAGATTTTAGGACACAAATACATTGATGTTATGTTGTATGGCATGTTACAATGGATCAAACCTTCAGGTAGTAAAGTCAACATATCTCTGTTGAAGTAATTTTGACTGGTCCTAGTTTAATCCAGTAAGGATAGGACCACCAAATACATTTAACATGAAAAAAGAAAACAGAAAAAGCTTTGTCATTTGACTTGTAATGCACATTTCATCAATTTGTAATTTCTTAAAACTTAAGAAATCTTTGTCAATATATTCTTTTCTCCTAATTTTCTTTGTCATGCTGCAACATAGCTACAAAACTATATTACCAAACAAACCAAAGGAGCACTACACGAGCTTTTAACTTTTGGGACTTTACAGAATACTGGGAACCTTTTGTAAACCGGGAAAGAAAAACAGATTGACACTACAAGTTGCTGTTGTTTGTGCAATATAGGAGACAGTTATACCTCCAACTACTTGTCTCACCTGTCAAACATAGTCTTAAGTGAAATGCCTACAGGACTTGGTGCATAAAACAGGAACTTGGGATCACTGTTCCATGAGCAGAGTGAGCATGGCTGCAGCCCTTAGGTCAGTAAGATTAGGACTTTTTGTGAGGGTTAGAAATACAGAGTATTCCCTTGGAATTACCTTTTGCTTAAAGTTAGAGCAAACTTCCCAAACATATGCATATAATATTCACCCTTGCAGTAGGGAGGAACCCCAGTGATAAGTACTTTTTCTGACACCTAAAATGCAAATCCCAGATTCACCTGAGGAACCCTGACAGATACTACCAGCAGCAGCAGCAGCAAGCAGCAGGTCCATTTGTATTTGCTAAATGTGTGCAATACTCCTACACACTGGGTTTTCTTACAGAGGGTACGGCAGACAGGCATTTAGGACAAAGTTGGGGTTGGTGTTTTGGGGTTTTTTCCAGCTGAAACTCTCCCTTCTTCCTGCTTCACAGAGGCACCATTCAGAAAACCCAGTTTGCTGGGAAGATTTCCAGATGGGTAGGGTGTTCTTTTAGTTCGATTCTGCATAGAGTCTGGATGATTACAAAGATGTGTTCAGCAATGCTGCTTCCCAATAGCTGACAAAATTTGTGGGGTTTACATTTCTAGTAAATTGGCAGAGGGCACAGCACCTAAAGAAACTGAACAGAATCCTTTTTTTTATGATTACAACTCAGTTCGTGATGTTTTGCTATTTCAGTGAATCTCAATACCTGTACATCTTTTTCCCCAAATGGTAACCACTGCTGTTCATGATAGCATGAGAAAGGCCTCATGCAGGCCCTGTCTGTGGAGAGACACCAAGACCAAACGTGACCCCCTGCCTGGGGTGGGAGGGCACCTGCACCTTCCCACACAGCCTGGCTCAGGAGGGCACTCCGGGGCTGTCACACACCATGGCCTGCTGGTCTGTGAGGGGACACCAGGCCTGAAACACACACACTGTGGCACTACTGTTCCAAGGAGAGACACTCGTTTGGTCACAAACAACACAGCTATGCCCAGTCTGTGAGGGAAAACAAGGCCTGAAACACACACCATGGCTGTGCTCAGTTTGTTAGGGGACACCATGGCTGTCACACACACCACAGCACTGCCTGGTTTGTGAGGGGACAGCAGGGTTGTTAAACACACCATGGTGGTGCCCAGTCTGTGAGGGACATTGACACAGCATGGAGCTGTTTCTGTTGGCTTTGAAAAGTTTCACTCACCAGCTGCCATCGACCCAGTTCATCTTCTGCTGCTGAGGAGCAGGGAGGGAGGCAGGGAGGGAGGGAGGGCTGCCCTGTGCACTGCTGCAGTGCAGGCGGAGGCAATGGCTACCCCAGGGATGGTTTGCAGCCTCCCAGCAGGGCCACAAGGCCCTTCTGTGGGGCCTCCTCCTCCCCAGGAGCACCAGGGCAGCTGCTTGCCATGCCCCAGGCTGGCAGAGGACAAAGAAAGGGTGGTACAGGGACGGACAGACAATGGGGAAGGATGCAGAAAGCCAAGCGAGGTGGCTGATGGGGAAGAGGCAATGCTCTGGTTGCTGCTGCCCTTCCTCTACCCCTGGTGTTTCCATACAGGCTGCTGCCAAAGGCATCACCCTTTCCCAAGGGAGTCATGAGCATCTTGTTGTCCCAAGTGAATCAATTTATCTTTCAGATCCGGCTTGTCTCTGCTACAACCACTGTGATTTTTAGGGCAAGAGAGCACTTTCTTCTCTGTCCTGCTCTTCCTCAAGTATTTTAGGGGCAACAGGAAAATCGATGAGCATTTTCTACCGGTAGATGTTGTTGCTCTTGGTCCTACCTGATGAGCTGTTGTGTGTAAATGCGACAAACCCTTGAGGAGAGATGCAGAGCCACCCAGGGAATCTTGGCAGCAGCACAGCTTCACTCACTCCCTTCCCTGTAACTCACTGCCATAGTCTCAGCAAGTGAAGGCACCCATTTACAAAACAATCATCAAAATTCTACATGAATCTTTTCCTGCGGTGTTTCTTTACTGAGTTATCTTTAGCCTAACATTTTTCAGGGTACTAAAGTTTGATTAGCATTAGTACAACAACGTGAAGAGTATTCAGAGTAAATATTAGGAGTCTAAAATTAAAAATTAGGTAAGATGTTTTTCTTTCTAATACTTCTAATTTGGCTAGGGTGTTTATAGAATCTGATAAGTATGCATAATTGTTTCTTGTAACAACACTAGATAAAAATCTTCATAAAAATTATGTCTATATTTTAAGTCTGTGTCTCTACAGCTAATATAACAGATGATAGACTGAAAATTTATTTAATTTCATCCCTTCAAAAATTAATTTTTATTTTCAATTCCATCTAGCATAAATGTTGAACTTGTCAATATTATATCTAAGATGTAGTTTCATATATAACATAATCAAATCCCTTTTACTTGTGTTTTTTTAATATATGATATTTTCTGTATCACTCTTACTTTTACTTTTTCACAGTATTGTCTAGATTTAAAGGAAAAGAGTGGTATTTTCTTTATGTTTGACTTATTTTATCTGGTAGTTAGCAGTTATTTGTAGAATCCAGAAAAGGTGACATGTCAGCTTCAATTAATTATTTTTCAACATAAGAAATTTTCTCCTCCTCAAATTATTTCTTGTAAACAAAGCTAATGACCTTTCAAAGAGTCATAAAATTAAAAGCAGTTCTTTTTTGAGGAGGGCAAAGTAAAAAATGAAATAAGACCTGAGATTAATGTGTCTATATTTCCAGTGTTTACATATTTTGCCTTGACTGTCAACATTTTAAAAGTTTGAAATAATTGATTTGAATTTCTGAGCAATTGCATAATTTCAAAGAGTTGTATGACATCATTATTAATTTTTAAAAGGTCATGAGAATGAGTTTCATGGAGCTCAGCTGATTCTCTGGGAAGTGAAATAAGTATAGAACAAAGAGGCTTCCTCTATTTGTCAGAGACTGAAGTTTAAAGATTTCTCTTTTTTCTAACTTTTACAGCCACTCTTCAGAATAACAATATCTCATGCTCCTTTGTTAAGAAAGTATTATAGAGGATCTACTTCACAACAGCTTTTCAACCTTCAGCAACTGAATTTTCCTCTCTGACATGCTTCTTCATTACCAGATCAGCTCTAGATATGAGACATTATCAAAGCAGCCCAAAGCAGTCTAAGGAAGCTTTTCTCCAGGGAGGCTGGTGTTGAAATGTTGACTGTGCAACTTTTGGCACCCAGCTTTGAATAGGTCCTTACAGAACTCCTGTAAAATCAAATAAGAGAGAGGGAGGTCTTCTGATGGGTGACTGGACCACTTAGGTTCCTACTCTGTGGGGATGGATGAGGCTTATAGCAGGCCTGAAAGCCTCTTGGACATGGACTTAGAAGCGATCAGTTTACCCGTGAGAAAGCGCCGTGAGAAAGTGATGGTATGAACACCTGTAGCCACAGTGAAGGACAGCCAAGAAGATAATCAAGGGAGATGTTTTGCACCAGACCAAGAGATGGCCTTGCTGAGGAGCATCAGGGATGTGGCGGAGGACTTATAGTGTATAGTTAACCGCTTGTGTAGCTTGTTAGGACGTGCTGGGAAAAGTTCTTGTTATGTAGACAGCCTTGGTGTTTTTTGTCATGTAGCCAATAATAGCATATCACAGTAGCTGGGAAAAAGGGTATAAAGATGCTAGCACCAACTAATAAAGTAGTTCTTCTTTGTCCTTGGACTACTTGTGTGTCGTCTGTCCGTCTCTACTGCGACACTACTCTATGTCCCAACACAGCCAGAGAGGAAGCAGCTAATTTAGACAATGAAACTGTGTGCATTCAAAGTGTGTGCCAACTCTGTCTGCAGCATTATTGTACCCTGAAGATTCTTTCCCTAAGCCTGCTCCCTTGAGTGAACAAACACTGCTTATGTAAAATCTTATACTCACCAGAGACAGTGAGAAAGAAACAGAGAGATGTGTTTCCAAGCAATTTCTTAGAGCTAACTGCAAGTAGTTCTCATGTTTCTTAATCAATCTTCCCCTTTCCAGCAAGTGGCCTACTCTAAGTACTCATTATAATAAATGAAGGAATTACTAAAGAGAAGAATATGAAGTAAAAAACCTAAAACAAACACAAACTGGTGAATCTCAGTTGGGTTTACATATTTTACAACATTACTGTTTTTTAATGTTAATTTAACATGCTTTAACTTTGATTTTTTGTTTGATCTTGATATCTAGCGTTAGGTAACTAAATCCATCTGTAGAAAACTGCATAAAAGATGCAGGGAAACTAAAATGCTTTCCCATCTCTATCCAGGGTGAGAATTTCTGGCACTTTTAAATACCAGGATACACTTATTTAGATCCCTAAATATTGACCTAATTATCTAATGCTAGGAATGCATGACTAAAGAAAGCCTGACTCTGTTCCAAGTGGAAGCTTTTCTTTGGCAAATGAAGTGCTCAGACTTTGTTTACAGAGTTGCATGGCCTTGTTCCAGTCAATACTCTATGCCCATTCCATTTCCTTGAGATATCATCTTATGGAGAAATAAAGCAGCACTGTCCTTGTGGTGTTTTATACTAACCTGGTTGATAGTTTTGCCCTAAAAGAGTACTTTTTAAAAGATGGCTGTGATATTGCAAAATCATGACAGAGTCTGAAGAAGTTTAAAACAGAAGACAAAGCTTGATTTTAAAATAATTTCCCCTTTTAAAAGTAGCTCCTCTTGAAAGACAGATCTCTCTTTCAATTAATTTGATGAAAAGTCCTTCCCCTATTCACCTTTAAAGGGTGGAGAGATAATAGATTTTAGAGAGGCTAAATAGTTTCCAAACACAGCAAACTGGCCAGCTCAGAGAGAAGCACCTAATCTACCTGGGTCAAAATTCAGTGCCCAGCTGGGAAGAACATGGGATTGGATCTACATGGCAAACCACTAGGCAGGGCAGTACCACTGACATGATGCAATATGAAGCAGATGCCATTCTTAGGTGGTATTATTTAGATGGAATAATTTTTTACAGAATGAACTCTCAAGATTAAGTGCCCCCCTTGGCTTGATGGAGAACAATGCATGAGATCTGTTACAGAATCTTGTGCTGAAAACCCCACTTTATAGAAACAGTATTTCTGTAAAGATTAAAAAAGACCAAAGAATCCTCTGTAGATTTGGAGTGCCAAACTCCAAACTCCAATGTCAAAAGCAAATCAGAAGAGGGAGCCAAGAGAATGAAATCCTTACAAGGGGTTAGGAAAAAGCTGAACGATGCCAGACTTGAAGTAAAGAGACAGTCTGAACCACAGCAAAAAGGAGATAACAGGGGAACACGGACTCAGATAAAAATACGAATACAATTACAACAGGCCAGAAAAAATTGGGAAACAACTAGGCAAAGTAACCAAGCTACTAAATCATTCTTCACATCAACCAGGAGCAAAAGCTTGCTAGAAAGTCTAAAGGGACAACTGATGGCCAAGGAACAGCATGAGCACTCAGAAGAGACACGGATCTTATGGAAAAGAAAAGTTAGGCTTTTTGCATCAGCATTCATTGATGAGGAAACTGGGGAGAACTTAATGCAGGAATCCTTCTTGGGGAACTCAGTGAGGACCTGTCCAAAGTGAAAATAACAGCAGACAAGGTCAAAATTATCTTACCAAGGCAGAATGAAGACTAGCAAAGTACCAGAACTAAATGGTATTCAATGAAGAGTTCTATAATGCAGCACTGTGGAAAGGACCACCTGAATTTGGAGTCATCTTGGAGACTAGACGGTAGCAAATGTGCCACAATTTAAAAAATAAGAATTTTGTGGCAATCCAGAAAGCTCACTTCTGCACAAAAAAATAGCAGGAATTATAATATAGGCCAGCACATTAAAAGGCAGTGAAGCCTCTATAGATGGAAGTTGCTGTAGAACACATGATTAAGGGAGAGGGGAAGAGAGTGAAAAAGAGTGAACTCTGTTGTTGAATGCCTCTTCCAGAACAGGCATAGGTGGACATAAAGTGGAGCTTGTGGTGTGGGAGCCAGGGTCAAATTAAGCAGAGTGTTTCTTCACATATGAGATGGTAAATCTGAGGAACTACTTGTCAGATGTTTCTACTTATGTACAAGTTTACATGATTTCAAGAGAGACTGAACAAGTAATTGTAAGAGTAATTGTATGCAATATTTAAGAGAAAAACCTCCTAGTCTCACAAAATTCTCTCAGCCTAAAATGGCCAGAGGTTGGGAGAGTATGAAGCTGCAGCAGGGGATGCAGCATCACATTAAATTGCAATTTTTTTCTTCCTTGGGTGTTGCGGTGTTTCTGGATCAGAAAGCAAGGAGACTTCTGGACAGGTTCCACGGACAGAGGGTTTCCCCCCGGAGCTCCCAGGGGCAGGGATTGGACAACCAATCCACGGACCCCAAGCTCCTGCTATTGGTTACTTGACTTGTCTGTTATATATTCCCGTTCTGGGAAATTCCCGGTCATTCCCTTGTCCATTCATTGTTCTCTCTGCCCCCCTCCCCTCCCTAAACCCTATTCGACTATGTACCCTAGCCCCTCCCCTGTACTGACCTGAGCCCTCAGTTGATTGGAGGTTGTTCCTCCCTTAAATACCGATGTAATAAGCTGTTCTTTGCTCTTGGACCATGTGCTCCCTTTGGAGGCAATAAACCTACCAAAATCACATACCAAGGACCTCCTTCTCTGGTAGTTCTTTGCTGTTTCACCACGCTCCGGGGGCAACATCTCCCCGGACCGAAAGCGGACCAGCTGTGCCAGCAGTAGGCACTCCGAGGAAGTCTTCCAGATCGCGAACGACTTCCTAGGGTAGCACTAGGACTCCGCTGCCGGTACCACGGTGGGACCAAAGCAGGGAACGCGACACTTGGGTATCTGCTTAGGGCTATTGTTAGATACAGACTACTGTGCTCAGTGAAGCACTGGCCTGTTTGCTTATTTTTAATATTTAGAAGTCTCCCAAATAAGAGTTAATAAGCAATCCGCAGTAGATGATTTTTGTTGTCATACCAGCACCAAACCCTCAAAAAAATTCTTGAGGCATGACAAAAGAATGGCAGCAGATCCCGTGTTTGGGGTGCAGGAGTAAAAGAGATGTTTTTTCTGGATTTACTCCTGCCTTCACTTCTGCAGAGTAGAACACTGGCTCTGCTGTGGGTAGTGCCAGTATCACCACTGTTAACTGTCACCAGCTATATGATTTTACCACTTATACCTGTACTATTGTGTTGCTTTGGTTTTTACAGTATTCTATGTTTTACTTCGGCAGTAGAATTTCTCATGCATTTTTTGTAAACATAGTCTATGTTTTCTTAACCGGCCTAGATTGTTTTGAACTTCTAAATTGTTTTTCATTCCTTTCTCCTAAAGTGGAAAAAGATGATAGACTGTGTCATTATCCTGTGGAATTGTAGAGGTGGTAACCTCATTGACCAATCCACGATTGTCTTAAGAAAAATATAAAAATGAGTGAATAAAGAAAGGCAGGCCTCTCTTTGCTGGTCCTGCCTGGGAGGTCCTGACCTGCTCAGAAATCTGAGTGTTTCTTTCGTGTCCGGCAGTACAACACTATTGCACTCGGCATGTAGCTTGTTTAAAGGGTTTACAATGCACTTGAGAAAAGGTTTAGAAAGGTAGCTGTGGCAGGATGTCTACCCCCCCTCCTGAGTACCACAGATAGCTGGTGCATAAAGAGATAGCCCAAGGCCTCAAAAGCCCAGCAGGGGTCATCTCTGGCACCAAAGGGCTCAAACCTCAGCTAAGAATTAATATCTTAGTCTGGAGAGCTGATGGGAGGAGAGATAAAAGAAATATTTCTGACTTGAGAGTCACAGTTTTACACTATAAAAGATACACGAGCTATCACTGCGGCAGAAGCCTCTTACACGCTGAAAGTGTTCAAAGTTTCTCCCCGAAGTCTGGACGCAGGTTTTGTGGTTACTTCTCTGGAGATTGTGGGAAAGGATCTTGATGTGTGCCCTGATCAGCAACTGGATGGTAAGATACATTGAATCCTAAGCTAGACTATTTCTTCGCTAGCTGTAAGTGAAAAAGGTACCTTTGTTGGGGAAGATGAAATAGGAAAGCCTTATAAATATGATTACCTAGCAAAAGATGCTGAGAATGTAGAAACTATAAGCGAGATTGAAATGAAGACAAGCTTTGAGATACCAAACCCCAGTTACTGAACAACTGGAAACAATGGCATGGCCACTGCAGGTAATCCCCCCTTTGATTAAACAATACCGTCTCCTTGCAGACAGATCCAAGGGTCAGAGCAGACCCTACCAACTTGGCAGAGGGTCCAAAAAGCAGTTTTTAAGGTTTAAAATATAACACTGTATGGTAATGCAACAGTTCTCATAGGCTGTATGCAAATGTTATAAGATTTGTAGTTTGTTCTAGATTGGTTAATAAAAATTAGAATATTCAGTACAGAAGATGATTTATTGTATTGTAAGCGACAAGCTCGCTCTCTTAGCTTCCTTAGACTCTCGCTCTTAGCTCTCTTAGCTCTTCTCTCTCTTCTCTTACCTCTCTGACCTGCTCCGGGCTGCGTCTGGCAACCCCCAGCAGGTCTCCTAAACTTACGTCTCTTCACAATAAACTTCATGCTCTACAACCCGACTTCAGAGATCTCTCGTCTGTCCCGACTGTCCAAAACCGACCCACAAACTCTACATACCTTGTCATGCACTGTATGTTAATCTACTAGTAGTCTTTCTTTTTGTTTTATTCCTGTGTAGTATTGGTTTGCTTTAAGTCTTATGTCTGTTAGTTTTCTTGTCTATTAATAAAAAGTTCTTTCTATAATAGAATCAGTCATTATTAAAGGAACTTACGAACGAGAGTGGGTTTTGAGATGCTGGCTGCCTCGATAAAGTTACTACCTGCTGCCAAGGCCTGGGCAGGAGGCAAGGGCTGATCTAAACTCCCACATCCATTCATGACAATTTTGGCACAGCAAGCAGGGTAATGGCATGTGATTCAAAACTTCAGACTAAAGACTGTCCTGGTTTGAAGGACAGGTGTCTGTTAAGGAAGGCAGGAGCCTCCCTTGGGATGGGAAACTGTAACCCCTCTCCCTCCAAATTATTATAAATTTGAAATCAAGAGGCTCTCAGGCAAAGATATGGGAATAGGAATAACAGTTCTTTACTACTATCTAAAACAAAGGATAACAAATAACAACAACTATAACGTTAACCAACAAACAGAACCAGAAACCCAGTGGCAGCCTGCTCGGCTTCAGGCACCTTTTCCTTTGGTGCAGTTCCAGTCACAGCCTGCAGGGGCGCTCTGGGTGTGGTGATTCCCCGGTGGCTGCAGGGGCGCTCTGGGTGTGATGATTCCCCGGTGGCTGCAGGGGGCGCTCCGGCGTGAGCTCAGGTAGCACACGGCAAATGGCAGCTGCCCGAAGCACGGAGGGATGGAGGAGAGCCCTTGCTCCACAGACCCTCGGGGGGGCAGCTGGTGTCAGTGCTACAATAGGATCCCTGGACACAGGGAACTGGGACAGTAAGGGGTCTCCACATGCAGGGAAAAACCCCGCTACAATGTAGCAGAGAAAACTCAGAGCGGGCTGGTGGCAGGCAGGTTGGCTCCTGATGGGGCAGAGGGCAGAGACTCACAGCAGACAGACTGGCAGCTCCGTGCTGGCTTCTCAGGGGGCCGTGGGTTCAGCAGACAGCAGCTCTGACCGTCCAGCTCCGAGGGTCCCGAGCAAGAGAGCGACCTCCCCCCTGCCCTTGCTTTTCAGTCTCTCCAAATCTCACGTTGTCAGGCTCTGCTTCCATGAGGGGCAATTCTACCCCACCCTGCCAAGGAGAAAGGCTCTAGCCTTGTGCTTTGTTTCTCTTAAGTACCCAGTCATTTGTGTCTTAGCAACCCATGGGAGAAAAATTCCTGAGGAAAAGAACTAGATCCAACCTTCAACAAAGACTTAGCAGACTATTTACAGAAGCACAGTGTTCACATCAAAACTGATGACCCGTGGCCAACGGATAACTGTTTTCAATGAAGTAATATAAAAGATAAAATCAATAAAATGCAGGATTCACTGAAAGATGCAGAAGGAAAGGGAATTATCTGTCATGCCCTTGCACTATGTTTAAACTCTGCTTGGAAATGGAGAGAGGAAATTATAAAAGAAAATGATAAATTGGTGAATGAAATACAAAAATTAAAATTGGCAAAATTATCCCTGCAATGTCAATACAACAAAGTAAAACAAGAATTAAAAGAATCTAAAGAAAACACAAAAACATTAGAGGAAAAATTGGAATTTACATTGTTACATGCTTCCAAACCTGTGGATGTTAAAAAAGTTAAAAAATTAATAACATCACCTGAAGACTGGAATGGTGATATCTGGGAAAGCTCTGATGAAAATGATAATGAAAGCATTCATTTGGATTTTGATGATAGCACGGAACTTCTACCTCTCAAAGAGGAAGAAGATCCAGAATTCAAAATGAAACCCATAATAAAAACTGAGATTTCTGAAGGGCCCCAGGGTGGTCAGGGGCAAAACGTGACCAAAACCTCCCCATGGGATCCTCTGCAAATGGCAAACCTCCAGGAAAAATACAAAAGACAAACAGGAGAAACTGAAACTGAATACCTGTGGTGAGTTTGTTTCGCAGGGGGAGACGATGTATTATTAGATGGAGCAGAAAGCTATGGTTTCTGGGGTGCAGGTGTATTTTTACACCATGGGCCGCAGCCCCCCAATGAACCCCACTCTATTACCAGCAGAGTTGCCTACTGGGCAGGTGGAATAAATAACATGGAAAGGGGAGAACCAGCCTTGATTCCTATGCATTCAGTAGATTATGTCAACATTGCAGTAACAAAAGCTGCCTGTATATAGGCTGTGCACAGTCTTGCAAACAGAGACATTCCAATCTCTGCAGAGGTAGATCCTGAAAGAATGAGACCCCTCATTAGAGGAGCTCCATCTGTATTAAAAAATTATTTAGTGGGGAAATGAAATGAAATCAGAAATTACATAGCCTATAATAGAACCTTACACAATCCACAAGCCCCACGGAGACCAATCCCAACCTGGGCAGATCTCTCTCAGGAAATAGCAACCCATGCAAAAGAAATAGGCTGGGACATCCAAGAAAAGGGTCCAAACACCGAAATGCGGAAAGTCCACGAACGACGGGTGAGAGCCGTTAAACGTAACTCACCCAAGAGAAAGGAAAACCCTAGCCAAATTAATCCCCACAGAGAGAAAAGGAATGAATTGTGGAGGACTGCTATAGCCCTGGGAATACCCATATCTGCCTTTAAAAAGCAATCTAACACTGTGATAACAGAGTTAATCCAAGCTATGGAAAAAGCAAAGGGAAAAATGACAACACAAACACTTCACAGGAAAAAAGGATTGGTCCCAGTCCTTTTGCAACACAGGAAAACTGATGGGCACTGAGAAGCCATTAGGGCAGCTATCTCAGTGCATACCTGCATATTAATACATCTTTAATGAACTTAGCCCTTATATATATTTACCAGTGGGACACTGTCTTGGGTTAGGCCAGAGGGGTCAAAATCTAGGAAGTGATCTGGGCTGCAGGAATGCAGGAAGAAATACAACTTCTTTCCTGCGAGAGAGAGAGCCAATAATCAGGTAGTTTTAAGAATTGATAGGTAGGTAAACTAATTAAAAAGTTGGTCCGCCTTCAAGGAAAAAACCATATATAAGCAGAGACTCTCTGACGCTCTTCCTCTTTGGACCTGCTGCTGCTGTGTAGAGAGGAGCAGCTCCTGCTTCTCTCACTGGTGAGGCCCAAGCGTTTCCCCCCCCCCCCGCCTTTCCAAAGGAGAGATGGGGGGGGGAAGGGAGGTTTTTACGGCAGCCGTGCCGCTGCAGCCGGGCAGGCATGGGAGAGGAAACGATTGGAATTTTCAGCAAATCCAGCTCAGCCGGTGTGTCAGCTACACAAGAGGGAGAGCCGGGCCAGGCAAGGAACGGGCCGGACTC
Organism: Eopsaltria australis; assembly: GCA_034509425.1. Classification (NCBI taxonomy): domain Eukaryota; kingdom Metazoa; phylum Chordata; class Aves; order Passeriformes; family Petroicidae; genus Eopsaltria; species Eopsaltria australis. The sequence continues at coordinate 768,560 of JAVTVJ010000593.1, forward strand.
CATCCAGCTCGGGCCAGGCCCTGCCCTGTCATCCCGGGCCCAGATGGCCCTACCAGGCCGAGCCAGCTCCGCAGAGCCGGGCAGAGACTCTTGAGAGCGTCTGGCATCCAGCTCGGACCTGTTCAAGCAGCCCGGCAAAGAGCACGTGATCCTCACACTGCCGGAGAGAGAGAGACAGAGATTAACTCTCTCCATGCCTGGACTAAACTCACAGACATCCATCTTTCCTCGCAGAGAGAGGAACGAGTGAAGACATCTACATAGTGCAGCGCAGAGACTTTACAGTCAGTGAGGAAAGCAGAACTGATACCTAGAGGGAGGTGCATGAGAAGTTGCTTCAAAAATGAAGCTGAAAACTCTTTTGGAGAACCATGGTTGGGGACTGAGCTAATAAATTCTCTGTAATATATGAAGATATAGTCCAAAAGAGGATGTGAGGTTCTTATTGCAGCCAATGAACTGAAATACCTAAGTACAGACAAGTAAGTGTTAAAAAAGTACAGCCTGATGAGAAACTAGAACCAAGAGAGAAGAGAGGCTGTGACTCAGAGCCCTGGTCCCGGGGAGAATGCTAGAGAACCTGAGTTGCCAGGAGAACCTGTGTTGCTAAGCACAGAAGAAGGGATTTTCTTTGTTGCTGCAATTGAACTGGACATCCTTAAAACAGGTACCCTGTGGACTGTTCATAACCCACCATAGTGGCTGTGGGAAGGCTACTGGTGTGGGAGAGATCCACCATTAAGCTGGACTTTGCTCCGGGCGGCGGTTAATGGTGAGGCAGAAGACCCATAAAAACTGTATTTTTTCTTACAGAAGATCCATAGTGTAAGCAAAAGAAACTTCTCTCCCTAAATGAACTAGAACAAAAGCTGTTTCTGAGGTGGTAAACTGACTGGAAGTCAAAGTGTTGTCTTTTGTATGTTGTCAGGGAGAATGAAATGGAGAGGTGGGGAAGGAGGGGTGGTCTGGGGAGTTTGTTCTGGTTTTTTTCTTGAGTTTTTTTTTCTTTTTTCCCTTTGTCTTAGATATATTAATAAAACTTCTTTGTACTTTATAAAGTTTGAGCCTGCTTTGCCTACTCCTAATCCTTATCCCACAACAAGCAATCAAGTAAATTTAGGTAAGTGTGCTGGCATTTAGCCACAAACCTGAATAAGCGAACTAAAACCACGACATTCAATGGTGCATTGGCCGGGAAATCGAACCAAATAATGGGCAAATTGATGGGAGTTTTGAGATAAGGATTGATTAGGAGAAATAATAGGCAAGGCATGTATTAAAATACAAGATAAAGTAAATGGTAGTAGAAACTGTGTATTGTAGTAGTCATATAAAGTCTAGAGGTGGAGGTTTGTGTAAGAAGCTTTCTGCTTAGTTTAGTAATTTTTCTTATTCTAAGTAAAGATTGTATAATTAATGTAATTTTGATAATAAGTCTTATATATGGTTTTTCCTGAAGGCGAGAGGTGGAATGTCCTGGGTTAGGCCAGAGGGGTCAAATATCTAGGAAGTGATCTGGGCTGCAGGAATGCAGGAAGAAATACAACTTCCTTCCTGCGAGAGAGAGAGCCAATAATCAGGTAGTTTTAAGAATTGATAGGTAGGTAAACCAATTAAAAAGTTGGTCCGCCTTCAAGGAAAAAATCATATATAAGCAGAGACTCTCTGACGCTCTTCCTCTTTGGACCTGCTGCTGCTGTGTAGAGAGGAGCAGCTCCTGCTTCTCTCGCTGGTAAGGCCCAAGCGCTTCCCCCCCCCCTCCGCCCCCAAAGGAGGGATGGGGGGGGGAAGGGAGGTTTTACGGCAGCCGTGCCGCTGCAGCCGGGCAGGCATGGGGGAGGAAACGATTGGAATTTTCAGCAAATCCAGCTCAGCCGGTGTGTCAGCTACACAAGAGGGAGAGCCGGGCCAGGCAAGGACCGGGCCGGACTCCATCCAGCTCGGGCCAGGCCCTGCCCTGTCATCCCAGGCCCAGGTGGCCCTACCAGGCCGAGCCAGCTCCGCAGAGCCGGGCAGAGACTCTTGAGAGCGTCTGGCATCCAGCTCGGACCTGTTCAAGCAGCCCGGCAAAGAGCACGTGATCCTCACACTGCCGGAGAGAGAGAGACAGAGATTAACTCTCTCCATGCCTGGACTAAACTCACAGACATCGATCCTTCCTCGCAAGAGAGAGGAACATGAGTGAGGACATCTACCATAGTGCAGCGCAGAGACTTTACAGTCAGTGAGGAAAGCAGAACTGATACCTACAGGGAGGTGCATGAGAAGTGCTTCAAGAGTGAAGCTGAAAACTCTTTTAAAGAACCATAGTTAGAGACTGAGCTAATAAATTCCCTGTAATATATAAAGATAGAGTCCAAAAGGGGGATGTGAGGTTCTTATTGCAGCCAATGAACTGAATTACCTAAGTACAGACAAGTAAGTGTTGAAAAGGTACAGCCTGATGAGAAACTAGAACCAAGAGAGAGGAGAGGCTGTGACCCAGAGCCCTGGTCCCGGGGAGAATGCTAGAGAACCTGAGTTGTCAGGAGAACCTGTGCTGCTAAGCACAGAAGAAAGGATTTTTCTTTGTTGCTGCAATTGAACTGGGCATCTTTAAAACAGGTACCCTGTGGACTGTTCATAACCCACCATAGTGGCTGTGGGAAGGCTACTGGTGTGGGAGAGATCCACCATTAAGTTGGACTTTGCTCCGGGCGGCGGTTAATGGTGAGGCAGAAGACCCATAAAAACTGTATTTTTCTTACAGATCCATGGTGTAAGCAAAAGAAACTTCTCTCCCTAAATGAACCGGAACAAGAGCTGTTTCTGAGGTGGTAAACTGACTGGAAGTCAAAGTGTTGTCTTTTGTATGTTGTCAGGGAGAATGAAATGGAGAGGTGGGGAAGGAGGGGTGGTCTGGGGAGTTTGTTCTGGTTTTTTTTCTTGAGTTTTTTTTCTTTTTTTCCCTTTGTCTTAGATATATTAATAAAACTTCTTTGTACTTTATAAAGTTTGAGCCTGCTTTGCCTACTCCTAATCCTTATCCCACAACAAGCAATCAAGTAAATTTAGGTAAGTGTGCTGGCATTTAGCCACAAACCTGAATAAGCGAACTAAAACCACGACAGACACCAAAGAAATCCTTTAAAATTCTGAATTTATACCAAAGCCCAAATTTCTCTAATGACTCGCGCAGAGGCTGCAAAATTAAACCTAAATTTTAAAAAGAAAAAGATTATTTGACTGGCTTTGATGGAAACCGCACCACAGCTTATATTGCTAAAGTCCGTTTGTGGTTACCTGGAGAAAAACAAATGACTTCACATATGTTTGCAATTGCTGATCATGAAGAAAATATTTTAGGGTATGATATCCTTCAAGGAAAAAATTGGCAGTTACCAAATGGAACTGTGTGGTCTTTTGGTTCAGCAGAAACTTCACACATGAATCTCTTTGGGAAAAATAAAAAAATCAACCTTCTAAAAATGGCCCCAATATTACCTGCCTCTGCTATAACTAATGTCAAACAATACCCTATACGCCTTGCAGCCAAACAAGGGATAACTAAAGTAATTAAAAATTTAGAACAGAGAGACATCATATTTGGAACACACTCTGCATACAACTCCCCTGTCTGGCCGGTGAAAAAACCAGATGGGAGCTGGCGTTTAACAGTTGATTACCGGAGACTTAACACAAACACAGGGCCCTTGACTGCAGCTGTCCTAAACATTGCAAATCTCACTGCTACACTGCAAGCATCAGCACACAAGTGAATGGCAGTGTTAGATATAAAGGACATGTTTTTTATGGTACCTATTCAGGAAGAAGATAAACCCAAATTTGCATTTACTTGGGAAGGAATGCAATACACATTTAATCATCTACCCCAGGGATATAAGCACTCTCCAACTATTGCTCACAATGCTTTAGCAGAACTCCTTCAGCAAATAAAAATCCAGGAAGGAGTACAACTTTACCAATACATTGATGATGTGTTAGCAGGGGAGGGGGTAAGAAGAAAACGCAGTGAGACTTACAGCACAAGACATATAGAATAAACTGAATGAAGAGGGAATAGAAGTACCCTCAACTAAGTGTCAAGGACCCTCTAAAGAGGTTAAATTCTTGGGCACTTGGTGGGTAGCAGGCCAAGCTGTAATTCCAAATGAAACAATTACAAAATTGGATACTTTATCTATCCCATCAAGAAAAAAGGAGCTGCAACAAATCATGGGTACTCTGGGATACTGGAGAAATCATGTCCATGGATTTCCTATAATAGCAAGACCCTTATACACACTGATGAGAAAACATCAAAAGTGGGAGTGGCTAGATAACCACAAACAAGCTTTGCAAACACTAATAGAAGAATTAAAAACATACCAATCACTCGGACCAGATCACCCCAGCGATCTTATGTCGGTGGCGAGAGAAGCAAGATACCAACTCAGTGTGAGTGATAAATCAAGCTCGTTTATTGTCAGACAGCGCACACACTTATACTTCTCTACGTGCTCAAAAAATTATTCTCTTACAGAAGTTTCACACGGGATCTTTCTCTAATCTAATTAAAACACCAAACTGGTATCAGAAGGCAACAACAGTAACAGTTTCTTCTGCCAAGTTAATCTTTGGACACCTGCAGCTTGTTTTCAGCTTTCATGTCTCCCTTTCCCACAGTTGTCTTGAGAATAACCTTGAGCAGAGGCCTAGCTTTCATCTAAGGGGCCTGGATTGCTCACCCACTTTATGTCTGAGCAGCTGGAGAAGGATATTCTCCAACAATCTTATAATAGATGAATGGAGTTTTGCTGAACATGGAACTTACTGTAATTTGTTTCAAAAGGGACCATACGGGCCAAAATGACCACTAGGGTTTAGTTCCACAGCATTAAAAGACACTGAAAGAAGGTACACTGATTGGGAAAAGGGATTGTTATCTCTCACCAGGGCCCTCAAACAAGTAGAAGAAATTCAACAGCAGAAACCTGTAACAGTTCAAGGACCTTTCAATTTGCCAGCCAACATTAAAAAAGGCAATGCTCCCCCTGAGGGCATAGCTCAAAGGCCCACAGTTCACAAGTGGTATGCATATCTCTCAGGAATCACAGACCAAATAAATGTTACTGAAGGGCCAACAAAGCCTACAAAATTACAGATAACTGTGACTCCAGACATGTTAGCTTTGCAGCAACCATATAAATGCAGTCCTATATTGGATGCTCCTGCCTTTACTGTAAATTCCAGAGTAAAAGGTGTTTGGTTTACTGATGCCTCAGCTAAATGTGTTAATGGTAACTGGAAGTACAGAGCAGTGACTCTGAATATTGAAACAGGAGTGGAAGTGATAGAAGAAGGATTAGGAAGTGCACAAGTAGGAGAGTTGAAAGCTGTGTTCCTGGCAGTAAAAGAAAATGCAGAAACAGTATATGTAGATTCATATGCTGTATGGGCCGATGCTACACAGTGGCCATGTCAGTGGGAACCATTAGATTGGCAAGTAAATGGGAAAGCAGTTTGGCAGAAAGAAGATTGAAAGTGGTTGTTATTGCAGGCTCAGTCTCGACAAATCCAGATAGGCTGGGTTAAAGCCCACACAAATGACCAAGCCTTACAAACTTACTGGAACAACAAAGTAGATCAGCTATCAAAAATAAAAAAAATTGATGAATTAGAGGACCTACAACATTGGCACCGTTTAGGTGAATGGTTGCACTGCAAATTAAGTCACACTGGGCAGGAAACTCTATTTTTTGCAGCACAAAGCAGAGGCTGGCCAATAATCAGGAAGATGTGTAAAGACATTCTCCACAGTGTCCTCAGTGCCAGCTGAGACTCAAACAAAATCACCCAGACCTGGAACCACCCTTACACATCAATAATAAGGCACTCTGGTCAACCTGGCAAATAGATTATATCGGACTTCTGAAAACATCTAGTGGTTACAAGTACATACTGACAGGTGTGGAAGTTATATCTGGACTATTAAAAGCCACAAAAAGCAGACACGCCAATGTAGAAACAACTGTCTCAGGGCTTAGAAACTGGTTCTCCAGTCTCCCTATTCCAAATTCTATACAGAGTGACAATGGATCACACTTTACCAGTGTGGTGGTACAGGACTGGGCCAAAGAGGAAGGTATCAAATGGATTTTCCATACACCTTATTATCCCCAGGCAAATGGGATTGTAGAATGTGCCAATGGATTACTAAAACATTATCTCAAACCACACAAGCCTGGGTGGGATAAAAGACTACCTTCTGCACTGTACCAAATAAACAACCGGTATGGGCCTATGGGCAGCCCGGTTTCACAAGCTTTCCTGAGCCCTATATCTTTTGAAACAAGTCCAAATAACAAAACTGAAACTTTTCAAAATAACAGTGGGCCAACCAGTCATGGTAAAATTACCTCAAATTGGAATGGTACCAATGACTCTAACAGACACCCGAGGGCCGAGGGCCTGGGTAGCTACTGATTCTGGTGGCCACCAACACAGAATTAACTCTTGATGGGTATTCCCCACATTCTAAACTGCCCGTGTTCCTGCAATAAACCTGATTTTGCTCTGAACAAAACCCATTTCCCAATGAAGCTTTGTAAACCACCCCTGCACTGCCCCCGTGTGGCAGCAATGAATATAGCGCTGAGTTTACAACTAGAGGCCAAAGAGAACCACTATTATAACTCTCTTGAAAGCATATCTATTGTTGCTTACGTTCTGCTGTTTTCGTTTCTCTAATAACCTTGAATGTTTAGGAATATCCTCACCAGATAGAAGACTAGGTGTGTACCCCGTCGTGAGACAAAGAACCGCTCATCCAACAGAAGCAGACTGTTCACTATCTACACAGCTGTGCAAACTACAGAGACTCTTGGACTCCTAAAAACAAAAAACACCAACTCCACACATAGAAGAACCTACAGAACCGGACTGAACACCAACCAGTAAATCTGTTGTATTCAAAAATGTTAATTGTGATATTGCTTACATTCTTATATTTACAAATCAATGTTTTTAATAATGCTGAATGGCTAATTTGCCACCCTGATAAAACTTTATGATTAGCCATTATGAAAGGAAAATCAGAACACAATGTCACTATTCCTAAAAGCCAATCCAACCTAACTCAGAACAAATGCTATCTGACCCCTGGAAGAAAAACTCCCATCTAAAGCTAATGCAAGCTGTAACACTAGTAACAAATTGCAGCGATTGCTGGATCTGCTCTCAGTTCCATACCCACTCAGATGAAAGTATTCAGATAATGGGAATCCCCACAGTAAATATATTTTCTAAGAGTATTCCTCCTGCCAAAATGATGCTCCTTCTAGAGGGAAAAACAGTCCAAACCTTTATAGACCAACAAGTCCTAACAATCGATGTAATAGTCATAGAAACCTCCTGTATTCACAGGTGCCTATGGAGACCAGGGGTAACTCCATGCCAAAAAATAGATTTACCTGAATGTCACTCAGGGGTTATGGTAGGAATCTATCCCAAGTGCCACTCATATCTGGATGTAACTGCAAAAAACATTTTAACCACACACTGGTGGCCTATTCCAAACAATATAGGATACTATTGGCTTTGTGGAAATCATGCTAGAAAAGCTCTACCCTCTAGATGGCATGGAATGTGCACCATTGGAACTGTAGACCCAGAGGTAGATGTCATTCATAAATCAGAATTCCCCAGAGGGCACCTACGATCATTTATGATGAGATACAAACAAAATTTAAACCCCTTAGTTGAAAAATCCACCAGTTTCCATAGATTTGTGAGAGGGTTCCTACCATGGCTAGGAGTGCCTGAATTAGAACAAGCAATAGTAAATATATCCAGAATCATTGAACAAATAGAAAATCGAACAAATGATGCAATCAGTGCTTTACAACAAGAAGTTACCAGTCTCTCAAAAGTAGTAAAGCAAAACCGAATGGCTTTGGATTTACTTTTGGCTTCCAAAGGTGGGGTATGCACATTTATCAATACTAGCTGCTGTGTATACATTGATCAAACTCTGAGAATACAGACTGACCTAGAGGAAATTAGGAAAAACACTAGAATCTTACATGAAATCCAAAAGGATCAAGAAACAGATATATTTAATTGGATAACATCATGAATCCCAAATCTAAACACATTAATGAGAAAACTAATTGGTATACTAATTGTGGTTGACATTAATGTTCAGCATATGGGTCATATTCCAAATTTGCAAAATTGGATCCAACAAAATATGTAAGTCTAGTGATAACCATTTCCTCTAAAAGTCCCAAAAAATAAGTTTACATTTGTTTATGTAATATTAACACCTTATTTAGTATTATTGAAGTGCCAAATTATTTGATAATTTAGTTATTTTAATTTAGTTGTTTTAATTGATGTTTATATATCACTTGTAGTTTTACAAATATCATGTAGAATAGTTGCACCTTCACTCTGATTGTCACAGTGGATGAAAGGGGCTTCACCCTTAATGTAAATTGACTTGAATTTTCAGAATCAGCTTTGAGTATCTCTCCTTTCTACCTCTTCAAGGTAAAACTTAAATAAGCAAAAATTGAATTTCAATACATCCTTAATTCCCCTGAGACAATCAAATCATTATGTAATACTATATATATATATATATATGTTTTTGCTTAAATTGTTGTAGAATTGTCTAACACTTACTATATTAAGCAAACTAAACTTCACTAAAGAAAAGACTGGACCAAGAAATGTAAGGAGAGATGAAAAGAGTCACCGACCATCCACTGAACTTCTTCAGTCACTACAACCAAATAACTACCTCCATAAATTCTTCTTTGCTCCTGATTTACGTCTCATACTCCTGTGATTTCAAGGTTCACGGGGTGGAGGAACATGCTACCCTACATGGACTAATAGTTGAACTGCCCTTAAACCATCATGTACACTCTGATTGTAATACCATGTCTTACATGTATAGGTGTTACATAAACTGAAGCAACAACAGGTGCTCCTTATCAATGTTAATACAACATTTTTTGAAGAAATAGTACAACTTAGGAAAACAATGTATATCAAAAATACTCAATGATAGTACACACATATATGAAAGTGTATGCTTTTACAGCACAGAGGCAAGAGATACCTGCACTATCACTCCATGAGAGAAAACCAGTGACTCTAAGTCACGGGGTGGATTGTGGCAGGACGTTTACCCCCCTCCTGAGTACCACAGATAGCTGGTGCATAAAGAGATAGCCCAAGGCCTCAAAAGCCCAGCAGGGGTCATCTCTGGTGCCAAAGGGCTCAAACCTCAGCTAAGAATTAATATCTTAGTCTGGAGAACTGATGGGAGGAGAGATAAAAGAAATATTTCTGACTTGAGAGTCACAGTTTTACACTATAAAAGATACACGAGCTATCACTGCGGCAGAAGCCTCTTACACGCTGAAAGTGTTCAAAGTTTCTCCCCGAAGTCTGGACGCAGGTTTTGTGGTTACTTCTCTGGAGATTGTGGGAAAGGATCTTGATGTGTGCCCCGATCAGCAACTGGATGGTAAGATACATTGAATCCTAAGTTAGACTATTTCTTCGCTAGCTGTAAGTGAAAAAGGTACCTTCTCATGCACTGTATGTTAATCTACTAGTAGTCTTTCTTTTTGTTTTATTCCTGTGTAGTATTGGTTTGCTTTAAGTCTTATGTCTGTTAGTTTTCTTGTCTATTAATAAATAGTTCGTTCTATAATAGAATCAGTCATTATTAAAGGAACTTACGAATGAGAGTGGGTTTTGAGGTGCTGGCTGCCTCAATAAAGTTACTACCTGCTGCCAAGGCCTGGGCAGGAGGCAAGGGCTGATCTAAACTCCCACATCCATTCATGACAGTTGCATGAGAATTTTCTTCAGATGATCTGAGAATTTAAACCTTTACAGATTTAAAGCAAAACCTGTAAAACATACATAAAGTATTTGAGACTTCTGAAGGCATGAAAGACACATCCTGGTTCAGCTGAATTATCTGTATGGAGTAAGTTTAACATGAAAGAGAAATCTAGATATTAAAGGTTTAGGTATTAAAACCTAAATATTAAAAGTGAAATTCCTTGACTGAGAACATAATTTGACAGTTTACCATGCCTGGAGCAGCTGATATTGACCTCTGCCCTTTCCTTTTTCCCTCTCCCTCTCACTTTGTAAAGGGATAACAGCTTGTTTAGATTTCTTTCTAGAGCTGTATTTGCTCTAGAATACCACTGTTCTCAGAATTCAGAACTGTTAGTGATCGGTCTGCTATTGACTGTCCTGTCAGAGAGATTACTCGAATCCCTTATGGATAAATTATCAGAACCTACGAGTCATGCAGGCTTCAAATTTACAGCAGCAAGTGTTTATCTCCCTAAAGACAGAGTAAGATGAAAAGGACTTCTGGTGCAGGAATGCACCCCATTTACACCATGTCTGTGATGCTTACACTCAGGAGCTGAGCATCAGAACAGGATCTTCCTGTTTCCCCTCTCTTCTCTTGTTATAACATTGCTCTGCCTAGTCTGGGTACCCCTACAGTCTCATTAGAACCAAAAGAGTTGGAATCAACTGCTTGGTAGGATCAAGCCAGTCTCACCATACTGACACTCCTTCAACAAGATTCCACATCTATGCCATTGAAACTGAAGCTACTACTTCTCTTAGATCTCCAGATCCTAAAGGAATTACAGTGTTGGAACATTCTACTGAGGTATATGAATATAGCCAATAGCTTCTCTAAACCGGACTAAATAAACAGATAATTTCTGCTGACACAAAGATGAAATCAAAGGTCATGGTATCTTATCACCCTTTTCTGATAAAAACATCAAATTTGCCATTGGTGTGCCTTGATGTTGCAAACTAATTCTGTGGGTGTATTTCTGTACTTATGTAAGTGATGACATAAAAGTAAATAGAACGTTTGGAAGTGCTTCAGAGAAAGGTATTTACTTGAATAATGGCTTCTATGTTCATATTCTGCTGAATCTGACTCAAAGGGAGACCTACTATTCTCATACCATTATGCAAACATTCAGCTCAAAATTAAAGAAAAATGTTCCTGGCTCACCATATTACAGTACATCATATTTTGGACATTATTTTCAGTTCAGTATTAGTAACTGAAAACAAGCACTGTGTGGATTTATGCTATTTGTTTCACATACACTCATTCACATGGAAACCTACACATATCTAAATCTTAAAGGTCCTAAATAGCAATAATTCAAAGCACAGAATTTCTCTCTATTTTTCAGTACTTTTATTTTTTATTTTGTAGTGGTTTGAGTTCGCCTATTAGAGTTCTTGGCTAAACACCAGCACATTTACCAAAATTTACTTGATTTTTGTTATAAGGATTAATAGTAGGCAAAGCAGGTTCAGACTTTAAGGAATATAAAGACAATTTATTAACAGACTTAAAAAAGGAATAATAACAATCAGGAATCAGAAGAAAACATTTAGAACAACCCACTTCCTCCCCCCCCCCCCCCCCCCCCGCCCTCATTTCTTTCCCACTGACTGTGGCGGTGGTGCAGGTGGCCCAAGAGACTTTTCCAATGAGGAAGCCCTGGGGGGAAGAGGAGGATTCCCCTGAGGCGGGGCAAGACGTGGTTTAGCCCGAATAGGATGGGCTTCAGATAAGTTTACACCCTCTAGACTGATAGGCTAGCACCACCTGCCCATCGTTAGTTCACCGCTCCCATGTTCCAGTAAGTTCTGTTACACTCGGTTGTTCATTGTATCGTTCTGTCTTCTGTCACCCCTTCTCCACCCCCTTACCTCCCTGGTTGGTTCCCTGTCCCATGCTCTTCCCTAGTTCCTCCCCCGAGCCCCTCGGTGATTGGTGGATTGTGTACAATAAAAGGCTGTGTCACTGAGGGCTCGAGGTCTTCCGACCCCCAGTGCCGCAGAGTGCTGAACCTCCGTGTCAGTGTCTCTATCTAGCTGGGTTGGAAGATCCCCCTGAGGTGCGGATATTAGTTTGCCTACCGGCATTGCTAGCTGGAGAGCTAGGGCACAGAAACGCCCGGCGACAGGGGACGAGGCTGGCCCCCGAGGACCCTCGTCGCATCCGCCTCTGCTAGCGACCACCTCCACACCACCGAGGCGGTAGGCGGACGCCAATAACTGACCATACAAAAAAAGAAAACACTTCAACCTTTAGTTAGTTTACCACCTCTGGAACAGTTCTTTTCTCTCAGTTCATGTAGGGAGAGAAGTTTTCTCTTGCTTTACCATG